>JBBPQR010000531.1:0-10436 GCA_038092615.1 Boletus sphaerocystis | reverse complement strand
CTGTGCACAGTCAATCCCCCCCCCCCCAACGCACCATTCCTCGCACATACACCATACACCACGACGTTTTGCCCTTTTTTTTTTGTTGCTCGAACAACTGCTTGTATAACCTATCCGTCCATACCAATCTACGCCTGTATCAATGTTAAACGTTTCTTTTCTCTCTCTCTCTCGAGTCTAGGTGAACTGTGGGTTGGATTCCGGTCGACGGCGAATTACATGCTCATGGTACAACATGGATGTGGCACATATCACAATAAAGAAAGGAAACGGCCTCGAACGAAAAAGAGCGACGCGTGACACGTGGTGATAGTGGTGTCGATGTCGATGTCGAACAGCAGACTCAACGACGTCTTGATACCTTCTTCTTGCCAGTTGCACTGCCCGGGGCCTGCCAGGAGAGAGGTCACGATCAAGACGAACGCCAATGAGATAAAAAATCAGACCTGGTCGAGGTCGAGCGGGTCCACCCCGGATCCCTTGACGTTCTTCTACGACGAGCCAGTCAGAACCCAGACAAAAACGATGACAGACAACAGAGCACACCACTCGCCGCGCGGGACGCAACGTGTCGCCGTCCTCGACATCGTCGGCAAACAGGACCCGTTTCCCCGTCGTCGTTGTCGTCGTCGTCGTCGTGGCCACTGACAAGGGTGCTAGGAATTCGTCGTCAAAGTCCGCAATGTCGTCGGTGTCTCTTCGGCAGAGTTTGGCAAACGTGGCGTATCCAGTTCCCGTTGATCGACTGCCCAAAGGAGGATTCACAGAGGACGCGTCCGTAGTAGTGGTGGTGGTGTGCGTTTTTGAGGGCTCGTGTCCAGCGCCGCGGGTTTGCGGCTGATGATCGGACGATGGGCCTTGCGCCTTTGTGGCATCGACGGTCATCGAGTTACTTTGTTCGTCAGTGCCTTTTGCGCATGCCGACACTGTCTTGTTATTCTGCATATTCGGGTCAGCGAAAACGCCGAACCGGGCTTTCGCCCCACCTCATCGTAGATCCGGCGAGCTAGGGTGCTTTCCAATTGTTTGATCCTTGCCTCGTGTTGTTTAATAAGGTTATCACGCTGCAAACAATGGAGTAAAATGAGACTTGCTCCATTCGCGATAGCTTGTAACATACCCATTTGATTTCGTTGGCCTTCTCTACCATCTCCTGATCGTGCACTTTTCGGGTCTTTTGTATCAACAGGGCAACCAATTTCTTTTCGTCATCATTCTATGAGGGGTAGCTGCCGTCATCGCACAAAATCGGAGAAATGGAATTCAATTCACCAAGTCATTGTTCTCGTATCGGCGAGAAACAGTCATAGCTCGGTCTGCTAGTCTCTTTACGGTTTCTTCTAACTCGGCTATGCGTACCTTCAGGGTTGTCGCTTCTTGCTCGTGGTCGGGGGCTTCGGCCGCGGCGAGTCGCTTGGCTAATTCTTGCATATGATGGTCTTTCTGAGCAAGTTCCGTATGGAATGTCTGGATCTTAATGTTCGCCTCTTGCACTTGGCCGATCGCCTCATTCTTGCTCAATTTTTCTGCATCTAGCAAGGCTTGGAACGTGGCCTCCTTGCGGGATAACTCGATCTGAAGGGCTTGCAACAACGCAGCTTTATCCTCGATCACCCGGTCTGCGCGATCAAGTCTCGCCTTCAACACTCCGTTCTGTTCTTGAAGATGTCTTGTCTCGTTTCTGGATTCGCTCGCCGCTTCCTTGAATGGAAAGTTAGTATGGCCAATAGTCTCTGGAAGATGGACACCAACGACTGCTTGACGTTCTGCTGCATGAAAACGTTCCTGTTCGAGCGTTGCTTCAACAACATTCGCACAGAATGGTGGGATGTTTACCTGCAGTTCGCCGATTGATTCCTTGGATGCAGCCAACGTCACGTATTGATCGTCAACTCGTTCTTGAAGGACCTAGGAACAGTGACAGGCGAAATACTGGAGCACGAATGGGTCACTCATACCTTCAAGGAGACTTGACACTCGCCGTACCTGAGTAGGCTGAGCAATCGGAAGTACCCCGACAAGATTGACCCTTACTTTTCGCGATACATGTTGGCTTCACGCTTGGCGTCATCGAGCGATTTCAGCTTGTCGATAAGCACATTTCGCTCTAGCAATGACTCTTTCAAGTCAGATGAAAACTTCTTTTCAGAGGCTTGCACTTCCGCAAGGTAGCATTCAGCCGATCTCAGTTTTTCCTTGGTTTCATCACACTCTGAAAGTAGGCGCGATACTTGTTGCATCAAATTCTTTTCCAGGTCCTTCGCAGAATCGAGCCGACCCTGCAACTCATGATTATGATTCTGAGTGTGGCCTAGGTTTTCTTCTGCCGTGCGAACCCTAATTAGAGTTTAGAAACATACCACAGGAGAATGGTGAGGTTACCGTGCTTCGAGCGCCTTCACGTTTCCTTCTTGGAAGTCGATCGTATGGCGAAGGGTACGGAGTTTTGCGCCCTGTTCTTCATGGAATTCATCACGCGCAGTCATTCTTGGAGATTGACGATCAACCCGTGACATCCGAGGGAGTGGAATGGAAGGGCTTACTCTTCCTTCATTGAGGTTATCACAGACTGCGCTTCCTGCAACCTAACCGTGTTTAAAATTAGTGTCGAATCATCGGTTGAGGGTATGGTACATTCTACCTTGTATGCGCTTGCGTCAACTGCTGTTCCATTTCATACGCCTGTATCGTTGCTTGTATCGAATCGCTCTTTTGTTCCTGCAACTGTCCCGTGATTTCCGCCACACGTTTGGCTTCTCGATCACTGTCAGCATTCAGCATGTACAATAATGAATCGGTCTTACCCAACTCTGCGATGGTTGATTCAGATCGCTTCTTATGCGCTGTGATCGACTCTTCCAATTCCGAGACCCGGCCTTGCGCTTCTGCTAGCTCCGTGCCCATAGTTTGCAGTTCATCACGAAGCAAGTCTGCCACCTGTTGGGCTGCGAAAACGACTGTTGGTGCAACTTGCCCCTGACTAACCACTGACCTACTCTTCGAAAGCTCTAAGTGTAGTGCATGAACTGTTTCTCTGGTTTCAACGCTAAAGATAAATCGACCATCGTCATCGAACATGGATTCAAGCTCTGGCGAAAATTCAGCTCGGGACGGTAAAGGAATGGGTGAATGACAGGACGAACCTCGAAGACGGATCTGCGAGCTATCTCGCAAAGCTGCCAAACTCTCCATTGTCGCTTTCGCCTCCGATATAATCTTTGATGGCGACTCCGAAGAAAGTCTGAAATTGTCCAACTCGGATTTAAGCGCAGAGTAGCTGTTCGAGTGGTTCAGCAAGAAAACGACGAGGAGACGACCGCCACTCCACACTTTTTCGTGGCTCTACCAAGCGCATCTCGGTGCTTGTCAATTGTCTGCTTATGAGCGGTTTCCATACGAGAAAGGGCCGCTAGTCGCGATTCTAAATCCGTTATATATTCACGCTGTATGTTCAGGTAAAAGTGGTATCGAAGAAAAGGTAGGTATGCACTCACCTGTCCAGCGCTCTCTTTCTCTAACCGGCGGAGCTTGGCCATCACGGAACCAAAATACTCCTCGAGTGGGATTTCATCCGCAGAAGAATTCAGGACAAGTTCCTGTGTGTTCGCCTTGACAAATCCCTTGGGATGATCTCTTGAAGACGGAATAGATGTCGCGAACGCGCGTGAATTCAAACTGGTTTCTGCATATATGCGTCCGGAATTATCATTTAGGTATGCATGTTAGTATCTACGCGCATATACAAACCTATTGGCTCATCCTTGATCCGAGAGGATGTTCCCTGAGCGATAAGAGCCGTTTGAAAATGCGCAAAAATATAGAAAGGAGCGATAAATTGACATACTGTCGCTGAGATAGGTGATTTGCCATCAACGATTTCTGGTGTATGGCGCAAGTAAGCCGAACCGGGAGCGTGCGTCTCGGCGTGGCGTGATGAAAACGATTGTGAGAAACTGCCATCAAATCCCATTTTTGAGGTATTCTCAAAGTTCGCGTTTTGAATCACGTCGAGACTTGATCTTTTGAGTGGGTTACTGAAAATTGCGCCCGATGCTTGGCTTGTGTCGTTATTCTGGGAATGTGGTGCAAAGTTGAATCGGAACATCGCTGTCGATTGTTCAGATGTTGAGTTCTTGTTATAGTTGGGAGCTAAGCGTCGCTCGCTGGAAACAGGCTTGAACATGTGCATGATGACTCCTTAAGTGATGGCTTCTGGCAAGTTATCAACCACCCGCGTCGACGCGTTTTGGTGCACGTGAATCACGTGACTTGAAATGGCACTGCTCAAATTACAGGTAGGAAGCGTACTTACACTAGACCAGAGGTGATTAATCGAGACACATTCCTTTCTTATTCTTTGCCTTTCCGAATCGTCGCTCTGTTCAAATTCTCCTACGTTCTCCTAACCTCCCTTCATCGCGCGGGCGCCGTGTTCAGCACCGATATCGGCGGATACGGCCCCAACACCTCCGAAGCGTCCGAAGCGACGGGCTGACGCGACTGACTGTCGTCAAAGCGGGAGTAAGCCGGGGGCGGTTCCGCATCTTCAACGACATCGACATTAATGCCCAAGCCGACAATGGGCGCATTGGGTTCGACCGGCGGGTTCCTTCCAGAAGGAGCCCCTGGAGATGGTATGCCCGTCAACGAGGGCGCCTCGACCAAGGGGTCGGGATTGCCGGACTGTGGCATTCCTCCCTCGGCAGCCGTTGTCGATGAGATCAGTGGAGTGCGTCCTGTGTGTTCTCTATGATTCCCTTGAGCAATAGCAGGATTGGTGTCTCCCGGAGGGTACGATGGTGGGTCAGGAAAGGCGGGAGGGGTACCCAGATATGACGACGGGTACAACACTTCCATGATGCTACCCGTTGAAGGGAGCGAGCGGCGAGCATGCCTTCGTGGATGGGATCTCGGTGTGGTGCGTGTGGGCTGCGCTTCAGCAACGCCAGTGTCCTGTCGATCAAACGAGATGAGAGTCGGGATACAAGGAGAGCGATCTGATATATACCGAACGAATAATGCAGAGAGCACAAGTACAACCCACGAGGCAGACTGTCTCTGCCATGGCGACAGCCCAGTGTTGTTCTGCGATCGGATCGTACATCTGTTCGAGATCGACGTTGACTCGGATGTCCAACTTGAATGTGTCAGCCTAGATTGAAAGTGGTCAAAGGCGGGCGGCACTGGTATACCTGAGACTTGGGCTGAGACAGAATAGACGTTACCTATATTCTTGCAACATGAGGAGGCGATCAAGCAAGCATGAGCGAGTTCTTGGAGTGCCTTGACGCCGCCATAAGAGCTGAGGAGCCTGAGATATTGGAGATCAGGATGAGACGACAGGTGAGTAATATGCGCAGCAAAGTAGATTAAAGTTCATTGAAAGAATGTTATCGACAAGTTACCTAGAATTACAAGACATTGAATCGACAGTGAGCATGTTATACTCGTACACGTTGAGACATCGCAAGTCAGTCAACTTTCCGAATGCGACATAACTTACACGTACTAGCAGTAAACAACTCATCAGCTTTCTCCAAGCCAAACACATAACCCATAGTGTACTTACCTCCCATTTTTGCGAATCATCATATCTCACCACCAACCTCAATCCTTCCAAGCGTCATCCCATCCAAGCCCAGAAAAATCCCACTTGCCAGGCTCATCTCCATGACTCACCCACCCAAGTGTATCCATCACCACACCCGCCGCCCTCACGAACAGCGTCCCGTCCAGCTCCGAAATCCCAGGCAACGTCTCCCTCTGCTTCGCCTCGTCAACAAAACACCCAGCAAGACTGTCGCGGGCTTTCTCGTGCCCGTAATGCTGCGCAGCATAGTACAGCGCCCTGATCGCCTTGACCGTATGTGCATCCGGAGCGTGAATGACAGACGCACAAATGGTCAACCACGGGTTATACGTCTCGTTCGGGTCCCCAACGGCGCCAGCACTGGGCTCGAGTTTCTCTGTCGACCCTCCGCGAGGACGGGGCGCGGCCGTGTACGACATCACAAGTCCCGCGTCGATCCTCGGACGACCACGGGCGAGTACAAACGCCACCGTTACAGACAAAAATGCGCTGAGCAGCTTGACCTTGGAAGCCCCGCTGGGAATAATCCTCAACAAGGACTGTAAAAAGGGCGTCGCGTTCAACGCATGCATCAGGATGAAGTCCAGCCGCGGCTTGCGGCCGCGCTTGTTCGTTCCACAGAGGAAGAGCGCGGTCACCCAGAACAATTCCTTGACTTTGGCGTCCAGGTTTGATGCTTGACTTTCGGATGACTTGTCCCACCAGGTGGCACATAGCTTCCTGATCTCTTCTGAGCGACCGTCCTTCATCGTATCTTTCAGATGCTGGTTCACAGTCTTGTCAGGGTTGTATGGGACGGGTTTCAGAGCATCACTGTCGTAGAGTGCGCGCAGGACATGAAGGAGAGGTTTCCCTTTTTTCTCCTCCTCTCTCGATGGGTCTTCGGCTGCACCAGGTGCCGTAGAGTCCAGTACATCGAACACCAATGGAGAGTGTACAGCAGCCTGGGCAAGTCCTGGGGCACGATGTGGCTTGATTTCACAATACAAGGGGACAGACGGACCTTGCGCCACCATGGCATCACTACCAAACTCAGCGCCATACTAGACACCCGAGTGTCTCTAATAAGGAGGAAGTCGAAACTTGCATGAATCAAAACAAACGTACCCCAGTCTGGATCAATGGATGGTACCTAGCAGTCATGAAAACTCAGAGGTCAAGTCACAAAGGTCACGGATCGGGCGACTTACACCCCACTCATGAACCTCGCCAGCATGCGAACGCCCTCAACGTTAGCCTCGGGGCTGAACACATAGCTTTCCATCGTCTCCGACGGGCCCCCCTCTTTGATCCGTTCCGTAAAGAACATCAAAAAGGCGTGGTAGTACCTGACCACCCGAATGAATTCGATTCAGAAACCGCCAAATCCTGCTTGATCCGAACATACACATACCTTGCCTCCCCGAGATATTTTGTAAAGTTGTCAGGGGTTATTTTGACTTGTTCCACCGGCGCGTTATGGTCATCGATGGGCTTCTGAATCTGACAGTCACTGTCGTATATGGCCTGGAGAAGGGCTGTCGGGGCACCCAAGTCGTATGCCGCAAGCAAGCTGGAATACGAATCCGTCGGCGTCTCGACTCGGATCCAAGATTATTCATGTATCACGCACTGATGGCTCAGGTGGTTGTGAAAGCCTTGGGCATTGAAGAAACAGTGATGAGTCTCCCTGTCTCGTTCCAGTAGCGATTTCGCAATGGCCTGGGTTTGAGGGTCGCGTCCGGGAACGTTGACGACGCCCGGGTTTATGTTTGCAGCTAATCTGGGCTCCATGGAAGTTGGGAAGTCGCCTGAATCGCCGTTTAATAGTCACCGAGTTTGATTAGCAGTAGACCCCTATTAGTTAGGAATTCCAACTGCCTCCTAAAGGTAATGTACCGTCCGTATGTAACAACCGACACAAAACGACCCAAAGTACCCAGACTAAATTAAATAGTTTGAAAGCACCTTGCCTCCAAATAAATCATTATTAATATCATCATCATTAGACATATCAGCTCGGAAGAAGAATCGAAGTGATATTGGCAGCCTCTTGTTCGGCGTTCACAGCCCCCAGTTGTGATGGAGACAATGAATCGAATAACGGGCACAGCTGGTCCCAGGATTCTGTTACGATGGAATAAGAAAAGATAGATTCAGGAGCAGCCAAAAATGGGCTCACCAGGGATAACGCCGAGATGCTGTTGCACTCCCGCAGGATTCTCGGCCATTACGACAGCGAATCCACTAACAACAGCACATGAACACGGTATCACAACACCACAATCAAACAATACTCACGCTTCAAGATGCCAGTCGATATGACTAGATGGCGGAGTCAAAACGGGTTATACATCACAGACGATAAATGATCGTACCAGTGCAGGAACCATGGGCCGGCATTATCAGTCACCCATCGAATCACCAGTCGTGTCCCTGGTGTCCCAGGACCAGCAGAGGCTGTGTCTCTCCGGACGGGGTTTTTGTAGTTCAAGGGTGCACCGACAGCAGCGCTTTGAACGACATCGAACGCATGCTATAAGTCAAATCAGACTTGTGAACAGAGGACTCTTTGGTGATGTACGAACCCCATGCAAGTGGATAGGATGCTGAACACGGCGTAAGTAGCTGCATAGAAACGCTGAACGAATGAGGCTCACAGGGAGGCCGAAGCTAGCAATATTCATGGTCAACTCAACAACCTTGTTGGGCTCCATAACGATGACGCTCCCATTTGGCAAGAGATCCGTCGGTTTTTGCGCACCGCTCAATATTTGCAGCAATACGGGTACGGTCGGGGGTCGGTACCGAACGTTATTCATATAGAATGCACCGCCGACGTTGGTAGCGGTGATATTAATGTTGATGTCCGCTTTCCCATATTCGGGTATGCCGGGTGCTCCGGGATTGATGAGTGTGTGTAGATTCTGCTCCAAGAGAGCCATCGTACTCTTCGTTTGGTTGGTTGTCGGGGGTTGGTTCGGTGCGCCGCTGTATCGTAGGATGGCTGAATTGAGGCCGTCGGCAAAGGTCGCGTTAACGGTGCTCGGTAGGGCCCGTATCCAGTAGTTGCCGACTGGCTGCGTGGCGTTCAGTACAACAGAGTAGCGTTGCCCAGGTAACACCTGGAGTGAATCCACAAGCAGTGGTTCCGTCAAGATTCCATCAGCCTCGATGACAGTCAAGTTGTGTCCATCGATCGAGAATATAAAATTTGAATCGCAAGACATGGCAACCAAACGGAAGCGGTAACGTTTGCCATGCTGGACATTGACAACAGCGAGCTCTGACTGGGGGCCACCAGTGTAACGCCCGTGTCCGTTGATAAGAGTCGAGATAGGATTGACACCAACGATGTAGTTCAGCACTGGAGCGGGAGTATGATACCTTGACGAGACAATCAGAGCCATGTCGGGAAGACGACAAAGTACGCACCAATCCGCAAGGGTAATCACAGTTGTCTCTGTAAAACGTTTTCACTACAAGATTTTCGGTCTCGGCGTATCCACTTACCATCGTCCACATCATACAAGTAGTGGTAAGGATCCTCAGGATCATATATGACGAGAGGTCCTCTCAATCCGTCACAAGTTTGGGTAGAATAGTGCGAGTGATACCAAAACGTCCCTGCTTGGTTCTTGGCCTCGAATTGGTGGAGGAAGGAGTGGTTCTGACTGATCGGGCATTGCGTAACAAACGATGTACCATCGACATAGTTTGTACCATTTTGAAAGATCCCGTGCCAGTGCTAGAAGAGGGTGTGAACCAAAATGTCACTTTTTAATCGAGTTCCCATGGCCAGTATTACATACCACACTCGTGCTCAGCCACATCTCGGGATCTTTCAATTCATTGACTACGTTGAGTGCAAATCGTTCTCCCTTTGACTGAATTTCAGCCAGATAAACAAAGCACCCTCAGTAAACGCACCTTATTTGCTTGAATTAACGGCCCAGGGAAAGTACCTCCTGCGAGTGTAGCACTGGGGATAAGATCGATATAAAGGGACGAGCGATCAAAAGACAGCTTGAACTTACGAACGCAAGAAACCATCCGGCGCAATCATCCCATTGGAAATTGTTAGGTTAGTGACGGGTCCAACAACACCGGGGAGGAGAGGGCTGGTTGTAGAGCGTGCCACGATCGATGCGGCATGGGTGATCGAAAAAAATGACAAGATGAATAATAAGAGAAGAAACATTACGAGGAAATAAATAGTTCCTGCTACTCGTCAGACGGCAGCGAGGATACGAAAATAGATATAGATGGTCAACTGGAGTGGGCGAGGGTAACAAAGATTCATTTGTACTTGTTGCTTTTATGCTGGCTACCCGCATAGTCCAGGAGCTGGACAGGGCCGTATTAATAAAGCAGGATTACTATTGATTGCCCCTGGGCGCGGGAACAAAATTGGTACCCCTGTTAACTTGCACCAGGCACTGCACGTACTAACATTTGATGAGGACTGCAACGTTTGACAGCCACCGCCAATGTGCACTGCATCCAATGATTTATGTGGTTTGAAAGACTTAGCTGTTAGCATCACTTGAGCGGCCGCAATGAAAGGACTCGAATACTTCAGATCGAGAACTTTTGTTGCTTGTGCGGGGTAGCATTATCATGATGTCATTCAATGGCACTGATCAGATAGTAGTCTAAGGCCAATGCATGTAAGTGATAACGAGCTCGAGGCCGAGTATGACCTGTCCTCGCTTACATTTGCTTTGCCACAGTACTTGCGTGTCGTGCAAGCACATCTTGTATGCGCCGCTCTCTGGAAAATAACGCAAAGCCCAGCTCCGAGAGTCACTTGAAGCTGAAGCGCTGATAGCCTGAAACATAGAGCGTATTATGTAATCAACTAGGC
>JBBPQR010000530.1:0-10446 GCA_038092615.1 Boletus sphaerocystis | reverse complement strand
GTTGTGTGATGTGCGGCTATGATCGGTACAGCCTTCGGGTAAGATCCGTTGGTCTGTGCGCAAGTCACGTGACTAGTTTAGGGCAGGCCTCTAGTAGACTTGTAGACGAGCTATGGCGGGCGTGACTGAGAGATAGGGGCTAGCAAGGAAAGTGGCCATAGCGAGTCAGGAAAAATAGGGAAAAATATGGAAAAATAGGGGAAAAATAGAGGGATCGTAACACCTTGTCTCAGATCGTAGCTAGAAGGACTCTGAGACAACATCAGTGATGTAGCCTCATCAAGATGGGAATGGAATACTTCTCTGGGTAGTCAGCTGAATATGTGAAGATACGGGGGAATACTCGGCAATATTTGCCGTCGTGACATAGAATCACAATACCATTCTTGTATGCATCCAAAAACTCGTTGTCCAGTAAAATTTTCCAGATCGCATGGACCAGTTCATGTTTGCAGTGAGTAAGAATGTCGGATTGATTCTTCTTGCTTGTCAGTCCAGAGATAAAACCACCTAACGAATGTGGCAGCTGCAAGTGGGCCAACGTAAGCGTGGTTACATGTTCTGAATGTTGGTAAACATTCACCTTTGGGATGATTCCCACAAGGTTGCAAGTACCTGATGTATTTGGCCATGCTCGAATATACTTGGACAGGTTTCCAAATGACAAGTAGATTGGCCAAGCAGATGCTTGACCAAATTGAGTAAGATATGTGGAATCTGAGGAGAACATTAAGCCCGCAATGACACGCTCGAGACTACAACCATCTGAGCGGCGCTATTTCTGAAGCTCGTCTTGAGCTCTGATCCATGATTCTGAAGTATAAAGTTCATCATATATTTGTTGCTCCTCGCCGGTTGATGGAGATCGCCATACCCGTTTGAAGGGTGTGAAGTGGAACCACTTGGACCTGGAATCTGAAAATGCAGCCCTGACAACCGCTATCAAATTGCGATGAAAGAAACCTATCACAATAAAATCAGCCTAGACACTCCTAGCAAATAGCGATGAAATAAACCTGTTATAGTGAAATTTGCACCATTCCCTGCAGGGTTCCGCTCGCGTGTTGGCACTGAGATATTGATTGAAGATTCCTTCCAGCCATCTTTGCGAAACGGACTGTCAGGGTCAAGCTCCTTCTCGGAAACGTCAAAGCGCTTCAACTCAGTATGTGTGTTGAATCCTGTGAGGTCGTCTGGACAGAAGTCGTCCGCCGTGAGTACTGTGCTGGCCAGGCGGGTTACCTCGGCTGTGGACTTCTGTTGGCTACCTGAGAGCATCCAGTTCATTAGCCTCCAAATCGTCATGGATTCCCATGGCCAGGGAGGGGGTGGAGGGCTGGTGAAGTTGATTGGTGCTTCCATAACATTCGCATATGAGGATTTGTTGGTCAAATCTTCGAGGGACAGAAAGGAGTTGGGATCACAGGAGGGCCTATGCCGATATTCTTGAGCTATACCAAATGTATTGAAAGCGGTGCGAAATGAATCAAATACATGTAAGATGATACGAGGAAGAAGTCGGGGGTGATGTTGTTCAATAGGAACAGGTGGAGGCGCCTCAGGTATGACATCCCTAAACTGAGCTGGCAAACGACGAGTCCGTACAGGTCAGTGACTCAGAGAACCTGATGCATCTGCATTGTTGATAGGTTGATCTTCAATATTCTCCACGGGCTCTGTCCTTAGGCCTGGATTGCTTGACTCAGATAATGAGATGTCTAGGGTAAGGGACTCCGCTACGTTGTCATTGGCAGCCCTAGAGGAGCCTGCAAGTGAGGGCGATGGGGTGCCGTGTTTTGCATTTTGGGGCATCGGAGGATTCACATCCTCTTGGTGAGCTCTCTTGGATAGTTGCTCAGGAGTTGGTGTGCTGGATCGCTTTGGCCGAGGTCGACTAATGTAGGCTTCATAGTGTAGACAGGTCAAGCGATGGAGAGCAACCGCTCAGCTGCTGTCAAAGGATCACTCGCATGCATCTGCTCCGCACCTAAAACGACCATTCATTAGTACCAATGTGAGACACAGAAAAATTGAAAGAGCCCATATAATAAGGTGGTGCGTGTGCATGGGATAGTGGTTGAGCTGGGCGATGGGTTGGTTGAGTAATAAGAACTTGGATAGACGCACATCGGATATGTCGGACTCAACCAAATATGGACTTGGTGCGTGACTTTGGATTTCCTGCTGCCGCCACACCGTGACTATGACTTCATCTTCAATTGCACACACGCTGCCAGAAAATACGAGTACACAAAATACAGGTAATACAGGTTAGTGTTATATTACTGCACTTCCACACTGATCACTGATTATCTTGTGCTTCTTCGTCAGATTCCTCTGAGTCCGAGTCATCTGAGTCATTGCTAGAGAGCTCGTTGTCAGTTGGAATTATCCACTCCACTTCTGAGTGGACATCCATCTCGTTAAGCCTTGTCTCAATTTGAACCATGTCATCGGCCTCACGATCAGCTAATACAGGTGGGCAAAGAATCATTGCAGGTTTCCAAATTGCAGGTATGCTTTGGTACATACCTTCTAAACTATCCTGTAATTTAACTACACGTTCTGCACAGACCCAGAACCATTCATCCAAGATATGATTCTTGAACTGTGACAACTCGGCATCTAACACAAGGACACGTTTGTCCTTGATTTGGGCATCTGTGAGGAAAGCATTGGCTGCGCTTATGGGAATGGTGGGTCTTTTCCAAAGTACGAGGTTGGTGAGATTCTTGCGTTCAAGAATTTTCTTCAGTAGAGCTGGCAAAGTGCGAGCAGTGGAAAGGTGTTACGTTTTCTTTGTACACTTTATTCTTTTTCCTTGTTGGATGAGGACCGACCTCACCAAAACATGTACTCGTCCTCGTCTATGCTAACCTTCTTCCTTGGACTAGTACTTGGCCATTCAAGCCCCATCAAGTACCTCTCACGTGATCTTATCTTTTGACTCATTCTTGCTTATACTTTAGATACAATGCCATCGTATCTCTTATCTTCTTATCTCCTTATCTCCACTGACTAATCATTCTCTCCATTTCCATTCGCTTCCATCCGATTAGTCATCTTCACCTTGGCTTGTGTATATAAACCTGTCGAATACTGTCTTGTATTCCCCACGCTAGTCTTACTCAATTCTACCTGAGTCCTAGCCTCACTCTGTGCTCATCCAAGTATCCCTTGGATCTCTCTAAGTCTTCGTCGTACTTCTGAGTCGACGTTCTTCGTTTTACCTATCGACTATTGCCAATAGCCTCCAACCCTTACCAACAGGTAGTGGGCCGTCGTCCCGTCAAGAAACCCTTGACTCTTGTCTCCAGGAAAGCCTCCTAGGAGAAACCTCTACGTCAGGAGCCTTCAACCTCCATCCTTGAGTCTTCGCTAGTCCCTACCCGGGCCAAGCATAACAAAAGGTAGAGCGAGAGGTGAGTGATCTGCTTAAGATCACCTAGGCCAATTGCATCTCTGACAGGGTACCAGGTCGCCCAGGCATTTGTCAGGTGAAGATGGGTAATACGATGGAAAATCGGGACATTTGGTAAGAATATGACCCGAGTGTTGAAAATTGACGAAAGGTCGAGACAGAGTGTCTTGAGATGCGAGAGATGCTCCAGAGGCTGTAAGATGGGGTTTATGCCAAGAAGATGGCATGGAAAGCGCATGTTCAAGGACCTAAGGCCACAACACACGGTGAGGATGGTCTTGGCAATATCCAGGGCAACTGATACATTAAGACACAGTTCTTCGATTGCAGACTGAGCAAAGTCTGGGTGAGGATAAATTGACCACAGGAAATGTACTGCCTTTCTGTTGGACGTCAGACAGACAGAGCGATAGAGCTTAGGTTCTAGCCTGCATTGAACTCAACGCGTAAGTAAGTACGTTTTCACACTGTTATAAGATGACACACCAGACTTTGACTCGTTTTGCCACCGTCATGCATCTATACACCGATCGGTAGGGCACAAGTAGGAAAATCATACGTTCAAGCTCGTTTGGGAGGCTATGAGGAGGCATGGCGATGGAGAGGGTGTTGTGGTGCATCATCCCATGTCTGCCCTTCTCACATTTTTTTTTAAATTCCTTAGCACACCTCAAATGCACTGGCATCTTTCTGTTCACCGTGTTTCTCCATTTGTTAGACTCTGGCATCGAGACAATGATGCTATATCAATGGTATGTATGTAATGTCATTTGACCTTATTTCACTTTTTGCAATTCCAGGGTAGACGTGAGCTTTGAGGTAAGATCAAGCCAGATTTCAATTTGTCTTTGCAATCATATGGTACGTCTCCACTTCTGGTACACCTTTCTATCCTGTACATGTAACTAATTTAGACTCTATTCTCGGCTGCTATAATCCCAATACGAATCAAACGAAGGATGATTCTTCTGGAAAGTTAGGATAGATGGCGGGCTTGGGAATGAGATCAAGCCCATTGTACATTTCCATCACACCTTCCTACTTTGTCCATGTACCTAATCATGTCACATTTAGACTCTATTCTCGGGCACTATAATACTGATGCCATCTGATCATTGAGACTGACGGAACCAATGGGATTGAATGAAGGAGGTTTTACATTCTCTTTAACCCTGAGATTATTACTACAATTTGTATTTGATCGTTTTGCTCCTCTAAAACTCGGGTTCAAAGCAACTGTTCTGTATGAGGATAAGCTCACAAAAATCAAGACAGTCCGTGACATACCTTAAACAACCCGTCACATTCGGGACAGTTTGATTGATTCAAGCGGTGTAGTTGCACCGCTTTGGCCTTGGCCTGTTCCAAAGCGTACAGAGCCTCTTCACAGAAAGCCCATACCCAGGTTGGAGGAAGGTCGAAGACGGTGGAGAGAGTTTCTGGCAATAGATATTCAAGCCAGTCTATCGTGATGGAATCCAGGGGCCGGGCATTTCCACACAGCCACAAAAGTGGCTGTGAGAACTTCTCCTTCCAACCGAAGTTGGGCTGGAGTTCGTCAAGTCTGTCAAGCAGCTCGGCGAAGGAGGGATACGGAATGCACCGGTATTGGTAGCAATAAGTTGTCTGATGGACAATGTGGAAAGGAAAGTAATCCATCTCTCTTGCAGCCTCCTCTAAATGCTCACCCACTTACAATTTATCTCAGCGACAGCCCGCCCAAGTTTGGCTGCAGCATCATAGTACCCAACCCCATTGGAGCTGTTGTCAGATCTAAGGGCCTATGGCAAGACAAAAAACCAAAATCCTGATGCGGCATTGCTCCACCACTTAGCAGGAATGAAGATCACCTCATCAGTGTGTCACTTACACAGACGAATTTTTTCTTGTCTCACTCAAACTCAGCATAAAGGCTACCAAAGTTCTTATGTCATCCAAGTCGTTGGATCTAAGGGCTGAAGGTGAGGTCAAAAACCTTGAGCCCGCAGCATATCTAATGATAGGTGACGCGTGACGATGACTACACTCAGTCTGGGGTAGCAAAAATTGCTCAAATATAACATAAAGATGCATTGCCCCACCATTCAACAGGAACGGAGATCATCTTACTGGTGTGTCACCACTCCCAAACAAAAATTTTCATTGCTTGCTCAAGCTCTTTATCATACCAGGGTTCCTATATCAGTCGAGTCATCTGATTTAAGGGCTGACGGTGAAGTCGGAGACATTTCCCCACCGCTTGACAAGAATGGAGATCACCTCATCGCTACATCACGGAACTTTGTTTTTTTTTTCTTTTTTTTTTCTTTGCTATTTCAATCTTGGGTTTTCGCTTACTATTGTCTTGAGATCTCGGACCAGCTCCGGACCAGCTCCGGACCAGCTTCCTGCAATCGTGATACGTAACATCTCGGTGCGTCCCAAATTCAGGCTGAGTTAGTACCTCATATTAATGGCTCAAAGAAGGGTTCGTTTAGCCCAATGTCCCCATTGTCTGCCAGTGCTATCTTAACCTCTCAGGCTGTATCTTTGCCGTCACAAGGTTTTGACCCAAACATGTCGTCTGCCCAGTCACAGAGCATTTCTCTGTCAGCAGCCAGTTCTCACTCAAATAAACAGGAAGTCCAAGTTCTCAAGAGACGCCTCTGTGCTCTCGAAGTAGAGAATGCGCTGTTTCACAGCAAGATCAACAGGAAACCGTAAGTCAAGTCCTTTAATCTCATGTACAACACTTACTACTACTATATAAGCATACAAACTTTGATGCGAGAGGGACGAGCTGTGCGACGGCTCGTCACCCTTGCAGAACCAATATTAGACATGGTTGTAGAATATGATCGTCGGCAGCTACACCTTCGTGAAGAGGGAGTCATTATGGCGACAATCCAGGCTGAGTCTACACCAGAGTAAGTGTTGTTCCATTGAACGAATCACACTAACAACATTAAAAAACAGTCAGGAGCATACATTCAATAACTTTCAAAAACTGATTTTTTGGTGCCCAACAGTGGCGAAATTGTTGGACACTGGGCTGTTTGACTTGTATGCCTGCCAGGAGGTGAGTTAGTTGCAGTCTCCATTCTTCCAGACACGTTGCAGACTGTGTTACCACTCACACAGGTACAGGCAGGTGCTGATGGTGCCCGGGGGGATGACACATGTTCCTTGAAAGGCGAGGTCATTGAATGGATTACAACAAACAATGAACGTACAGAGCCACCCTTGTCTGCTTGTGATAAAGAAGGGCGTGGGCTGAATCATATGTTAACTGGACGCCTCCTGAAACCGGATGGAAACTGTTATAGTTCAGGACCCACACGCTACACTTTTCATTTTTGTTCACCTAATCATACTTAACAACTTTCACTTTCACAGTCACGTGACCAAGTCACCTGACTTACCCCTTTTTAGATCACGTGACATTCTGCTTTTCTTCGTCACGTGACCTCACACGTGACCGTGGGACAACACGTAACTCGAGTCTAGGCTTAGTCCAGACTCTCGTCTTATCTATGATGTCACGTCTCATGGTTACCTTGCATTTCCCTCATGTTCCTTATCTCCTTCATTCTCACACCGGCCCTTAACTATTTAGGACTCAGACAACCTACCCTAAACCCTCATAGTATCATATATATACTGCTCCCTCTTGTCGTCTATTCCTTAGTCCTATTCACTTGTCTACTCTCCTCTTGGGGCCTGGACTTCTGTTTGCCACTCTTATCCTCTACTATTGCACTTAGCCGCCTCATCCTCATAATCGGATGCTACGCCGCTTCTTCGTATCAATACCAACGTCTACCTTCACTATCGTCCTCATCGTCGTCTACGACACCGATTCCTCCTCAGTCGTCGCCATAAGTTCACGCGTCCACCCTATTTACTAGGTTATACTTGTTCAAGTCTTGGTCCCGTTTCACTTGAATAGGACTGCCCAATCCCTTGCTACGTTCCTATCCCCTCACTGTTTATGCGTACTCACTACCTGAGCCGATACGAACGTCGCCAGGAGCTTCTCGAACAACATTACGCTACCCAACCCGCGCAAACACCCCCTCCCACCAATTACCTTCTTGAAATCGAAAACCGCCACCCCGCCAACTACCTCCACGGTCTAGGTGATTTCCTGGGCATCGACCCAAACGACCACACCCCCATTCAATCTCACGTACCGTCTCCGGAACCCGAGCACATCGACTTCGGTCTACTCGGTTCTGTTGTAGCTGCGCCAGAATACCCTCTACCAGAACACCTCCGTCGTCCCCGTTCTCCTTCACCCATCGAATCTCTCTACCACCTGCATACTCCCACACCCGCTCCCGTACCTCGCCCCGCTCGTCGACCTCGTCACCACCGCACCCTCGGAAGAAACGTCCAAAACATTCGTGCTGAGGAAGCCAACAATCTCTCACGATTACGCCCTCGGTCGACACTTCGTCACCCTGCACGGTATCAAGCCTAGATATCTCTTCCCCATCCATTCCTCCCTCTTCACCAAGGATGACCGCTGAACCCGACGGTCCAACATGGCGTGACGTCATCAACGCCATGCAACTCATGAACGAGACGTTGCGCCTCTCGATTCAACAAGGACAAGCCGCACCGCTTCTGCATCCTTGTGTTGATGCGGATGGCGAGCCCCTTCCCGATATCCCTTTCACCTCTACCCACATCCCCTCCAAACTTATTGCCGAACCAGGCACCTGGGACGGTAACCGCAACACCTTCCGGACCTGGTGGGTGAAAATCGACACATGGGTCCAGTGTCACGACGATTTGGACAATCGTCAAAAGTCGGCAGCCGTCCTCCTCCGCATGACGGGCAAGGCCGAGAACTTCGCCCGCATCACAATGGAGAAATATGCGGCTAATGCGGAGGAACTCCTCAACGGACACTTGGCGTGGCCCGCCTGGTCCACACTAAAAAAGGAAATTGAGGATTTCTTCCGCATAGAAGTTCTCAAACAGGAGGCTTACCTTAAACTTTGCTCACTACGACAGGGTAGCCTCCCCATCGAGATCTTCACGCAGCAATTCGAACTGTTGCGCAAAGACGCCGACATTGACGAAACGGACGCCACTGCACTTCGTCTCTACAAGGAACGCATGGATTACAATATCTACTTCCAACTCTCCATGCATGTACCAGCAATCGAGGACACATTGTCATCTTGGCAGCTTGAGGCCGATACCATCAGCAAAAAATTCAATTACATGCGCCTGGAAAAGCAAAATCTCCCTACCCGCCCTCAGCAAGAGCCCCGATTTACTGAGGTCGGTACGCAGCCCGGTCGGGGGGAACCGATGGACACGCGGGCTGTCCAATCGTCAACTGAAACCCGCAAATGTTACAACTGTAACAAGGTTGGTCATTTATCGGCCAACTGCAAGGAACCAAGGAAGCCCTGCGGTCGTCCCGTCTTCGACCCAACCACGGGCAAAACAAGGTACATCCCGCCGCGATCAAACAATCGCCAAATTGAGTTGGCTCCGACAACCCACATCGCCGCCGTCCCCTCTTCCCCCGCGCCTTCTGCGCTCTCATCTGCCCCGCCGTGGCAGACAGACGAAGCTAAGGCTTTCTATTTTGATATGTTTACGGCACAAGCCCGGCAGCTAGCCACCGACGGACTTAAGGGAAAAGGCAAAGCCGAGTGAACCAGGGAGGTGCTCACTCGGCAACGGACCTTCATACTTCTTTTTCCTACGTTTCTTCTTCTCCTTCTCATAATCGTTTTGCCGTGTTAGGGGAGATGGTCGGTGGGTCGGTAGTTGACAACTCATCGAACTTTGTAGTATCCTCAGAATCTTCTTCACCTTCGGAAGGAGTGTCTCATTTGAGCGTGGCACCCGAAGTAAAACAATGTGTGCTTGATTCTCCTAAAGAAAAAATAAAAACTTCTTCTATTAAATCTTTTTCTTTTAAATCCTCCCCCGCTAACCTTAACCACAGAACAGTCCCCGATGGCGAAGAATTCGACATCGAGACTCACGTATACTTCAAACGAGAAAACGAACCAAAATGGAGAAAAACAATAGAAAAAGCATTACTCGACTCTGGCGCTTGCCAAACTTTTGTCGACAAAAAATGGGTACAATCTTTGGGTATACCCACCAAAAAATTATCTCTTCCCCGTTCTATGTCTAACGCCGATGGCTCAACGTCATCTCATGGCGCAATCACGGACTATGTTTCCATTGTACTATCTTACCAAGGACACTCGGAAGGAGTCGACGCTTTGGTGACAAGCCTAGGAACTCATCATATTTATTTAGGATACGACTGGTTCCGACGCCACAACTCTCTTATCGACTGGGTCGACAAAACCATTAACTTCTGTCGCTGCACACGTAACTGTGTTACGATTAACGCAGCTAATCTCACCCACGGCATCTGGAATGCCAATATACGTTCTATCGAAGAGGGACTTGCCGAAAAAATCCCGACTCAATACCACGACTTCCTCGACGTCTTCAGCAAAAAAGAATCACAACGGATGCCGGTCCGCAAACCATGGGACCATGCCATCGACCTAAAACCCGACTTTGTACCTAAAAAGGGTCGGGTAATCCCACTTTCTGACGCTGAACTCGAAGAAGTCCGAAACTTTATAACGTCAGAACAGGAAAAGGGCTACATCCGCCCTTCAAAGTCTCCACAAACGGCACCCGTCTTCTTCATCCCCAAGAAAACTGGTGAAAAATGTCTCGTCATGGATTACCGATATTTAAACGAGGGTACAGTCAAGAACTCGTACCCACTTCCACTCATTTCTGCACTCGTTGATCGCCTTAAAGGTGCTGACAAATTCACCTGCCTTGACCTTAGATGGGGTTACAATAACGTTCGCATCAAAGAAGGCGACGAGTGGAAAGCAGCGTTTGTAACGCTGCTAGGGGCTTATGAGCCCGTTGTAATGTATTTCGGCATGACTAACAGTCCGCCAACCTTCCAACAGATGATGAACGACATTTTCAACGATATGTATGCCGTCGTCATCGTCTATTTAGACGACATGTGTATC
>JBBPQR010000529.1:0-10448 GCA_038092615.1 Boletus sphaerocystis | reverse complement strand
GGAGTGGGTGATTTGTAGTTCCTCTCTTTAGGTGCACTGTCGATGTCATGTCTGGCACTAAATAGTGTGAAACTTCTGTCCACCAACGCTGTGGCACTAGTATGCATATGATGCCTTATCTCTCCGATCTGCGAGTCCACTCTTCGCAAACAAGTTTCTGCTTCTTCACACTCATCAACTGCAATGGTGCGCATGACTTCAATTTCTTGAAGACGAAGACGACGATACTTCACATGTGCAGAAAAAGCTCGGCGTCTTGCCCTAGCAAGCTGCAGCATACAATGTGAATGAAGGTCTTCGACTTCGAGAGACCTTCTCACTGAGACCTGCATGCAACCACATCAATGATAGGCGTCCACGCCACAGCACACACACCTATGGTTGTATATATCATCTTGACCTTCTTATAAGGGCTGGAGGCATCCTGAGGAACAATCTCCTCAGAAGGTAAAGGCAAAGAGTACTGCAGGCGAGGGCGTTTTTGTGGGCTCAGCCTTCCAGTATCAACATGACAATTGAGGGACTCGGAAGTGGAGCTGGGACCTGCATTGGAAGTAGGGGGGGTTGTGACCATCATTACAGGACGTTCTGGGCTAGATGATAGTATGCCAATTGGCTGGCTTTCTGAAGAGCTCAATGAGACAGGCATTTGTAGCTTGCCTGAGTATGGGTAGTTGGAGTTCAAAGCCATTTGCTTACTAATGATTCTGTAGCGAAGCAGTAATCGACTGGCCATCTGTCAAGTCTGACTGATCAGTGGCTGGGTTGTGGCAACAGTCCGCATCACAAAAAGCGCAGAAATGCAACATGACCATATGGACCGGATGGTCAGCCGCGAGTCCTGAAATAGTTATATTTTACTCCCGACTGACGGTCACTGACCATGTCAGAGTCAGTCACTACGGTTGCCGAGCTGTACCAGGTCCAATTTTCGATTTTCGATTTTCCGATTTTGAAGTAAACAAGGATATACAAATAATAATATGATAATAAATAAATTGATAAATTGATAAATATAGTATTAGTCCGATTATGTAAGTCGCAGCTCGGAGGGTTGCCTAGACATGGTCGAGAGGAAACGATGGCGCGATACGCCCGTTTGATGCTCATGCTTTTCAAGCCACTGACCTTCGTGGGGGCTACAGCAGTGGGACAAACGCTTATGATGCTTGGACGGAAGATCGAACCGGAACTTACCTAGATAACAAAAGCGTATTGAGATTCCGAGAGTATTCAGGTGATGCAGGAATGCAAGGATGCGCGTGATGACGACATGGCGCGTCGACGCCGAGGCGGTCATAATTCAAATGGAAGACGTGTTCCCCTCGAAATCATTTCCAGTAGCCAAGAAGGAGAATTTCTGTCAGAAGAAGGAAATAATGTACGTCTCTTGACATCAATTGAAGAATGTCGATCGATACACAAAACCCAGCAGCAAGCCACGACCCTGGAATGTGTTTACCGCATCTGGAACAAACAGGGCGGTTTGATCTGGTTTCGGACAGTTCACACT
This sequence comes from Boletus sphaerocystis, assembly GCA_038092615.1. NCBI lineage: Eukaryota > Fungi > Basidiomycota > Agaricomycetes > Boletales > Boletaceae > Boletus > Boletus sphaerocystis. Next base: position 8,935 of record JBBPQR010000529.1, on the reverse strand, counting down.
CACATCTATCTGAGTCCGAGGATATCTGTGCCGAGTATGACATATCAGGATTAGTACAGACGTTCGAAGACGAATTGAAGGCAGCTTACAGTGAACGACTTGAACGTTCGAAACGACGCCTGATCTTAGATGTGATCCGCCAACCGAACTGTGTGAGCCAATCTGAGGATGCTCAGCCTAATATTAGAGTTCACGACATGGATACAGCACCTGCCAGTGATTTTGATGGCGGTCGCATGGACCAACCAGTTTTTCCTTTCATCGCAGATATGGGTTTGCCTCGCTCTGCCCCACAACCCCAGACGATATCTGAATTGATCGCGGATAAGTTTACCCTGAATGTTGATCAGCGACGAGCATTCGTGATGGTGACACAACAAGCAAACCGGGATCGTTCACCTCCGCTCCGAATGTTTATCGGAGGACCTGGAGGAACAGGAAAGACTCGGCGGTCCATACTATCCAAGAATTATTTACGCAGACAGGCCAACCTCGACGTTTTCGAGCGTGTTTATTCATGGGTGTCGCAGCGAGAAATATCTGTGGAACAACACTGCATGCGGCTTTGAACCTCAACGAAAGAAAGGGGTCGAGGTATTCTGCCAAAAGCAAACGCGATCTGATCGCTAAATGGGAAGGAGTGACCTTCCTACTCGTAGATGAGGTGTCTGTGATTGGCCGCAGAATGCTAGTCTCCATTCATGAGGCGTTGTGTATCGCAAAAGGTAATGATTTACCTTTTGGAGGAGTAAACATAGTTTTCGCGGGGGACTTTGCACAGCTGCCCCTAGTGGGTCAACGGTCGCTGTACAATCGAACACCCACTCACAACTTTTCCAGTACAGGATCCCAGGGTGATGTTTTCGGTTGACTCTTATGGTTTTCTGTGGATGTTGTCGTTATGCTGTCAGAAATCAAACGGCAGTCTGATGATACAGACACTACATTTGTCGACTTGCCAGTGCTGTCCCGTCTTCGTGTTGGAAAATGTACTGACGACGATTACCGGTTGCTGCAGTCAAGATTACTGAGCTCAGCTCGCCCATCTTGGAACGACGTTGGTTGGATGACCGTACCTATACTCGCGTCAAACAACGAGGTGAAAGATGCACTGAACGAGCGAGCGACGTTTGCTTTTGCACAACGTGCTGGTCGTATTGTGCACTGGTACGAATCTATCGATAGTATGCAAAATGGCGTCCTGACCGTCACCAGATGAATGCGTCGTACTCCATCGCCTACATTCGGGTGAAACGCATCAACGTCTGGGTCGGATTCTACTGGTGATCCATCACGGGTTTGTCAGAATCGTGCTATATCCAGGTGACGAATGCCCATTGGTGCAGAAAATATATGAAATGCAAATGAATAATATGTACTTGGAATGTCTTTCCAATCGCGCACAGTATTCCAACTTATTTTGACTTTCGTGACTGGCCAAGGTATCTGTGGCAGGTATCTGGCAGTAAGCGATGGTACTGATGGCAGTATGTAGCGCGCTCCTAATCGTGCATTTGGACACCCATACATTCGCTCCTGCGTGCAAGCCCTGCGTGACGCGCTTACTCATTTCGTCCGACCTCTTTAAGAACATCAAATCGACTCGCAGTACACACAGACAACGCTAATGAAGGAAGTACTTAGGGTTCGTGTGCTCCTTACGCCGGCAGAACCATAGGAATACCTCCAAACAGTTGTGGTACTTGCCCTCTGAAGGAAGGTCCCTTTTCGCCCACTCGGTGAACTCTTCTTGCTCGGCTATCGGCTCCGTCACGCCTAATCCTTTGATCATCTCCTGCCGCATATCATTACTCTGCCAGATGCAGAAGGTGGCTCTGAAGATGAAGCTTCCAAACTTGCAGGGCTTCCGCTCTGCCCAGTTGTGGGCTGCGTGACACCTTGGGCCCTCACCATTCATCTTCCTGTCTTGTGGCATGCCGCAAGTGAAGCAGTACGTAAATTTTTTGAACAGGAACGACCCCTTGAATGCTTGGAAGTCTCCCGAAGAACTGCTCGACAGTTCGGCTTCGAGTGCGCATCCCGGAAAATGGTCCACTTCGAGCTTCCCCTCCAAGACGAAATGATACGGACACTTGCCTTGCAGTAACGGCATGTACCTGTCTAACTCCGCGGTGCGATTCAGCCGAGCCTTTGTGGCATTGCTCGAGTCCTCGGACCTGCTCGAAAAGTGCAAGTCTGGCATCGAAGCAGCAGGCGTGAGGCGCCTCCCTGGTTGAGACCGTGCGACTGGGTTCGGTTGAGAAGTTGACTGCAAACAGGTCGGTCGTTTGTCATCCATCCATTGTGTCATGCTGCACACACGTACCTTTGCTCCTGGCCAAACGCTGCTCTTGTTCTCTGAAACCTTTGGTACCAGAGAGATGTCCAGGGGGACTGCGTCATCACCAGCTGTTATGGCCTTGCTTGTTTGTGTCGGCATCTGTTCGAGTAAGCTGCGGGCGGTCACGAACCGGTTGCTTGCCGAAGTTATCGCCCCCTCCCTTGCCCCAGGTCTGACGAACCTCCGCATAGAGTCTTGCACTGCTCTCGTAGCGAGGATATGCATTTCACTGTTAGGCTGGCATACGTCGCATGGTACCTGCCCTTGCAATTCCGTGCATGTCCGTGCCATCTCTGGTCCGTCTAGGCTGTACATCGCCTGATAGACTCTGCATACCTGCTGATGGATCAATTGTCCCAGCTCCAATGCAAAGGAGAGGTCATTCTTCTCCTGGAATGGCGGCGACTGCTCCGATGTTGCCAGGAAGACGTGAGCCTCCTTTCCATCCCTCCCTGCCCGGCCTACCATCTGCATCGTCGTGAGAAGGCTATGCTTTGGGTTAAAGATTACGACGAAGCGAATGTTCGGGCGGTCCACACCGAATCCGAACGCAGAGGTGCAGGCCATCACCTTTGTTCTGCCGCTGTCCCACAAGCACAAGTTTCCACGCTTCACATCTGAACTGAGAAGTTTGCTGTGATAAACAGCAAAGCCATGTTCCTTCGCAAAGCTCTCCGTGAGCTTGCAGCATTCAAAGAAGACCAACATCCTTTCATCAACCTGCAGTTTGCCCAGGAGCGCAGATACCAGGCGCCCCAATGGTGCTAACCCAGTGAACGGATCAAGACGGATTACATGCAGCCCAAGTTCGGGCCGGTTGGTAGGACTGCGGATGAAGGAGGTATGGTCCTCACGAAGGCCAAAATTCGCCAGAATTTGGCCCTGTAAGGAAGGAGGATTGGTCCCAGACAAGAGGATAACCGGCATGTTGACCCGCGATGCCCAATTTGTAAGCTGACGCCATGCATCCTTTCTATCCTCAGGACAGGTGACGTGGTCATGCTGTTCATCGATGATCATGTGCGTGAAGTTCGCGGCCTGCCCGCTGAGCAGGAACCTTTGATGGACGCATAAGTATCAAGGCTGAACTACGCCACAAAGCCATGCACTCACTTTTCGAAAGTGCTATTCCGGGAGACGTGCTCTACCTGCACGAACAAGATCTGTGTGTCCTTGGAAGGGCGCTTACTGAGCTTAAAATTAGCTGCCCTCAACCCAGCGTCCGCTGCTTTTTGGCATTGCTCATCGAGCAGGACTGAGAACGGACAGACAACAACCAGATGAATGCTTTCATCTAACAGCGGGGGGATCATCCAGAGCATGCTTTTGCCGCCACCCGTCCGTATAGTGATGACGGCATCTTGCTCCCGTCGCATGACAACCATAATGGCGAGCATTTGAGCCCTGCTCTTCTCCTGTGCGTGGGGATCATTCAGCAGCTCTTTTAAGGTGTTCCGGATGTTTTCCTGCAAGTCATCCTCGTTGGCCATCAACGGATTGTTGACGTTGATCAGGGAGACAAACTCCTCAGGGACGGAGGGACTGGGACGTTGGGTGCCTGTATTCGTACGAGTCAGGGTGTTGTGTACGATAAAGGAGTTTGCGGAATTGTGGCCCTGGCCATCTCCAAGCTTGTCCTCCAAGCTGACCTCCCGTGTGTCCACGGCTGCGTGATGTAGGCGTGGTCGTTTCGAGGGACGCGGGGACTCGAGTATTTGACTTGATTCAGTGACGGCCCTCCTGCGTTCATTGGTCAGTTGGGTATGCTGCGAACTCGATGCGGGTGACTTGAGGTCTTCATCCGAGCTCTTAGGTTGCATCTCCAACAGATGTTGCTTTCTCGCTGAACTTGACCTTGAGTTTGGAACGGTGGATGCCATTGGAATATCTTCTCCCTTGTAGGATGAGGGTGAGGAGGGAACGCATTCATTTGCTTTTGAAAAGGTCTTGGCCTCTTCTGGAAACCAGCCAGCACGAGAGGTGGAGGGAGTGGATGGCGGAGATTCATCCAGCTTAGGTTCAGGCAAGACCAACCGTCCGCTCGCCGCACGGTTCAGCATGTCGATTGTGTTCCGAGTTAGCCCAATGGTAGCGAGCCCGTCCATCACTGCGCCGACCACCAAGGTTGCGACCTGGGCGGCCAGCTCGTTTGCTTCCGGAGTCTTCGTGGAACGGGCCTTTCTTCGCACGATACCCACAGGTTCAGGAGGCGAAAATGGGCCAAGGCCAAGCAGGCTTCCCCATTCCTCCGCAAGCCAACGATGTTTGTTCATCTGATTGTTGGTGACTCGTGGCAGTGTTCCGTGAACAACAGCATAGTGACCCACATCAACCTCGGCAGAGTGGTCTGCAGCTTCAGCAAGGAGGTCGTCGCCACAGGCGAAGGACTCATTTGGGGAGATGAACTGATGCGCGAGTGTGATCATGCCTTGTCGGAAGTCCCTTGCGCCCCATTGGCAGCCGAACATCTCGAAGTTTCGTTTTGGAAGGTCTCTGCAAAACTCCTCGGGAGTGGTCCGCTTGCCATTCGCGACGCAAAGATAGCTAAGGTAAAATGGTCTCAGTCACGACGTAGGAATGGCGGTGCAGAAAACGTACGTTCGATACAGCCAGCGTGCTTCTTCCCCAAACACGACGCCAGCAAGGATCGCTTGTGCCTCCCTGAAACCACTGCTCAACAGGACAAGCAGTAGCTCTCTGAGAGGCTCGGGTAAAAACGCAGGGATGCAGCCGTCCCTGCCCTTCAGGTGCGTGGACTTGCTGTATCTAGTGAAGAAGAAGCCTTCTTTCCCTTGAAAGCAGAGAGTGCGAGGGCGGTCAGCATTCCTGATCTGGTGCTGCAGGAATTGCGTCACGCGAGTAGAGAGGTGGGCACCAACGTAGAGGGCGTGTATGACATGGCCCCAGAGCCTGTCCGCGCTGTCCAACAGCCCTCTCACTGCGACATGATCCCATGCCCATGCACCATCCGCTATGATTGTTCCCAGCCCTCGTCTCTCCACAAGGGAGAGAAAAAATGTGTGCCTCTCGTTCCGGAACGGCGGCTCGTCCAGGAAGGAATAACCCCGGCGCATGTTGCTCAAGTCATCGACGACATTCAATCCTGTCGGAAGACCCATCCAAGCACTATCCCCGCTCAGGCAGAGGTACATGTCCTTCGCCGTCTGTATGAGCTTCTGCATGCCGTCACGAAGGTCCTGGAGATGGAGGGTCTGCTCTCCAATTGAGATCCACTGATATGTGGGGTCCACATATACGTGCGGTTCTGCTACCTGATTGTAGGCCAGCGAGGACGCAAATTGTTGTAACTCGAACAACATGTTAAACGCCGTCGATTGCCCTAGCTGAAGGGCGACGTCGTAACAATTGCCGATTTGTCTGCAAGAAAGAACAGACTTATCAACCTCGACATGAGCACTAGATGAAATAGCACTGACATGATGTCATTTTGCGGTAGATTCCCGTCGCAATTCAAGTTGGACAGTCCCTCGTACAGCGTGACGAGGCGACAAAAGTACTTCAGTTGAGCCAGAATCGTTGTCACGTCCTTTGCTGAAAGGAATGAGCCGTCGGAACAGAGAGCTCTGACCCAAAGGAACCGCTCGATTGGATTTTCCCATTTTGCGTGGCACTTCGCATCATGGTTGTTCACGAGGGCCCAACAAAAGCGTTGATATGACTGAAGAGCATCGATCAAGGTCGACTCCGTGGCCTCCTTTGCGTCCTTCTTTAAGCAATGAATCAGGCTACCCAGGCTTTCCTCCTGGGCCAAGGTGTACTTGAACTTCATTTTGAATTCATGCCCGAGCTGCGTTCTGATCATCGCCCTGATCATCTGGAGATACAGCAAGTCGTAGGCGTCGTTTTCCTTCGACACGAACCGAAAATGGTCCGTCCTGGAGAGTTAGAGAAAGTGAGAAGGCGACCATTATGAAGGGAGCCTGGGAAACACTGACTGCTCCGGCATATACCCGCTACCATTCAGCAAGACTTTGGCGATAGTGAAGGAGTTGGGACGGTGGTTCAGAAGCGTTCTGGTTTCTGTGTGATGTCGCTCCACCACCCTTTTCAACGACGCGAAGATTCCTCCTTGTTCCTCCGCCGTGTGCCTTGCTTTCAATCGCCACGCAGCGTTCCTTTGTCCGTAATCTTTGCGGATTTCGGGCTCGAATTCGTCCCATAGGGTAATTCTGAGCAGCGGGGGACGGTCTCGATCCAACTCCTGTGGGGCAACTGGGTCCTGGGCATGCGCAGGCAAAAAGGTCCCGCGCAGGTATCTTCGGATGTCCAGGTCACATCCAGCGGTAACCGTGGGGTCAACCTCGAAGTACACCTTCCCAGCGCCCGGAAAGATGCACTGTACCATGCAAGGCCGGTGCAAGCGCTGCCCGGTAATCTGCACCCCGTGCTTCACCTTCGAATGTCGAATCATGGTCTGCCGGTCGCACACGGTGTATGTGCAAGCGCTGTCTGCGCAGCATGCAAATCCTTCAACGGGTGCTGCAATGCCTTGTACAGGAGGGCCACCTGCTCTCGGGGTCACGACATCCCATGGCTTTTCATGGATCAGGCGATTCTTGCAGAGTCGTTCGAAAGCGTTTTTTTGGGTTGCTTCCACAAGGAGGTTGTGCTGGTTCTTCATATGTCCCAGCGCTGTCTCCGTGGTCAGGCCCACACTGCATTGACGACAAATCAGAATGCGGAGAGAACCGTGCAACCACATTCCGAGCCGGTCAAGAAGTTCTCCCCCTTCAAGGTCGCTCTTAACTGCGGCTGCTATATGGCCATTCTTCAGGAAATGTATTCACCAAAAAAGAAAGGAAATCGCCGCCTACTTTGCGCATTCTCGCCAACAAAACCTAGTGGGATGCTAGCTATTGGGGCACTCCCGTCAACTGCCGAGGATCTGGTCTCTTGCACACCGCCTGCTGGGTAACGATGAATGAGCAAGAAATGCTTTCAATCGTCAACGAGGGCTTGGCTCACCATCATTCCCTCGCAACTCCGTACTTGCGACATTGCTTTTCAGGAAACACTCCAAGGTCATTTGGGTGCCTGTAGTGCATGTCAAACGAAGGTGAGTCATACATTCTGCGATAGAAACCAGATCAAACCTTGGGGGACCTGGGTAGATGACTGTCGCTGCAGTCCTCCTGGATTCTTGGCAGAAGAAGCAGCGGTGGAACTGCCACTATGGGAGTTGTGACGATCTTTCGCATGTTTTCGCAACCCATCCCTGCCCTCATAAGTCTTATCACACCCTTCGATTGGGCAGCGATACCGGTTGCTGCCCTCCTCGGCAGAAACAGGGTACTGGACGCCATTGACGGTGACCAAAAAGCTCTGAGCATGCTTGTCGGATCGGTGCCGGCGAAGGGCATCTTGAGAGAGAAATGTATCGTGGCATACGGGGCAGCTAAGTTCCATGACATGCATAGTCGCGGTGATTATGAGCTTGGAGGGCTGATGGGGGTAAACGAATTGTCTGCCAGCGGCACCTCCCTGTCATATATTACAGAGTGGCCTGCCGTAAAGGTGGGATTTCTGCTAGCGATTCAGAGTACCCGGAAAACAGCTAGCTTGACTTACCCGAGCAGGAGTGGAAATCAAATATTGACTTGTGAACTTGCCGACATTGTTAGTCGCAGGGGTAGTAGTATCAAGTGACTGTTGTGCCAGTGACTGCGCGGAGATTCCAAGTCAGTACTACTTAGTATTAGTCAAGTACCAGTGAACGCTGCTTACCTCGCATAAGCCATTCGTCCTAATAATACCTTCCAAGTCTCTGGCAACTGATGAATCAGCAACCTGAGTGCCCATCCTCTTGCGACGATAAACCTCCTTGGCCATCGCTAGAGTCCCGGTGTGGCAGTGCAGGGGCTGTGAAGCGAGAGAGGAGCGGAGGGAGCGGTGTAGGAGCGGAGTAGAGGAGAGAGCGGTGTAGGAGCGGAGAGTCGGAGAGAGCCGAGGAGCAGGAGCATTCCATAGAGAAGAGGCACTGGGGAGTTTCCTCAGGTTAGAGCCTCCACCGGCCAACCGTTTTTTGCCGTTTATGCAAACCTTCTGATGAGTCTGCTTTAGTGAGCCAACTTGAAATCGGTAATCATCTTATTGCAGACGCATGTGGCAAAGAATGTTTGGTGCGAATCTGCATCCATTGACCAGGACTGCGAGTAGTAGTAAGATAGAACGACTAGTAAGAGAGTGCTTATGGGACATATAGTAAGTGGAAGACAAAGGGAGAGCAGGGAGAGTGGGGAGTGCGGGGAGTTTGAGTAGATTGGGAAGATCGGGTAGCGATCATGCCGCAATTAGGTAGCAATGCTTACTAAAATTTACCAGCCGAACCCGGTGCTGTCACAGGAATCCTTTAAACGGGCAAGGTACCGGAAAGGTCGTTTCCTTCTGGAAGTACTACTAGTAGTAACACCCGCCACACTGAGTCGCTCCCTTCGCCACCAGCCTCAGCGTGTCAGACTCGGCTGCCAGTGATGGGCCCGTAGGTGATGGAAAAATGCTTTTTCACCCTGCCCTTTTTGCCTACATTTTCAGGTCACGTAAGTCGTAACTTGACGACTTCTGCAACTACATATA
>JBBPQR010000528.1:0-10458 GCA_038092615.1 Boletus sphaerocystis | reverse complement strand
GTCCCAACGAGTGCGTCTCTGCTCCGTATAAGTTCTTGACAGTCTCGGGATATGCCAGTACGACCGATCACGACAGCGTCGCTCAAGGAGCTCAAGAACACCCTCTTTAGGAAATCCGTCCTCAGGGCTTACCCTCACTCGTGACTCGTTCCCGCTGGTACCTAGTTGAATCCACGCTAGCTCCATCATCAAAGTAACCTGTCCTGCTGTTGCTGCGATCCACACGCATCCCACCAGTTTCGATCCGAAACAACGACTGCTCAACTATCTCTCCGAGGTGTGTTCGAGTCACCATTACACACGCCGCATACAAACGTGCTTTCATCTCTAGTTCGACTCGTCAGTGTGTTCCAGCCTCTTTTTACCCCTAACCGTGGTCCAACTGCTCTTACATTTCCCCTCTCCCTTCCAGACTGCCTACATTCTAGGAAGCCTTGCCAACGGCACATGCACACAGCAAGACCCTGCTCGACATCGTCCACGTGTGCATGGCAGACGGAAAATCGGGCGTGCTCAAACTGCTCACAAGACGATGGTAAGAGTTTATCCATGCAGGGTTCGTGTCGACTAAGGTATTTGTGTGACTAGCCTGAGACGGTTGCAGGCAGGGGCGTCGGTGTCGGCATGGATGAGTGTGGGTGTTGCGACTGCAGGACATCGGAAGGCACAAGGATGCTCTCGAGGGTGTTTGACTTGAAGGGCACCATAGTATACGATCGGCGACCTGCTTTAGCAAGGTCGCGGCATTGCGTGTTTGTAGCGCTATTACTAGTTGGTATGTATTTTGTCGCTGCTACCTCTCTGAGTGGAAATGCGCTAACATGACTGACAGCCATGGACTATACCTTTTGATGCTGTTAGGGAATGACAAGTGAATCGTCCTCGACGATGTAGACAAGTGAGTTGCTGATGACCAGCTTATACGCTCCTCAACCCGCCAAGTGAGTATTCCGAGTCCCCATTCGCTACTCATTCTGATTTTATCTTCAAATTGATACAACGATGGCAGACAGGACCACAGTCGAACATTGATGGGAGGGAAACACGACGTCTCACTTGATCATGAATTCTGAGCCTGAGAGACAGAGGAAGAGGCATTTTCGAGGCAACAAGCGAATCCCTCAAGAAATGCAATGATTTCAACTGACAATCGCCCCTCCATTACACCTTTCTTGGGACGACTCTGGGACAAGTCGAGGCGCTGGATTTACCCAGGACCTACGATACACGTCTCATGCAGTGACACTGGCCGCCTAACAGGGTTTCTGCAATGATATCAAAATACGGTTCGTGATTGCGCTGCCGGTTGTGACCAGGAACTCTACCAATGTGGAATACAACTGATAAAAGAGCCGTGCGGCGATGCAACGCCCATCTGCGCTGCATCATGATTCATTTAGCAAAGTTGACATAAAGTGGACCAACTCCGACATGATAATGGCGTCCTAGTACTAGTAGCCCACTGAGCTCCACAATCCAGTACTGTAACGTACTGCCGTTGAGCAATACGGTGGCTGCGATACTTATTGACCAACCAGTCAATTATTGGCCCATTTCAACCACTTCTAAGAGGAAGCGCCTAGCCAACCGTGACGCTGCCGCGTCTGCCAGGGGCCGCCCAACGTTCCAACTTCCGACGGCATACCAATTGCCAGTAAACCAATGGCACCACAAGACCCCCATCTTAATCGCCGCCGGCACCGATTTAGCTGCGCTGGTGACCTCTGATACCCCATGGTGAACCATATGGACCACAGTTGGCCGTCGCTCTGTCTTCTGCTCATCCCTGGTCATGGCACTGACAGTCGGTAGCACCATGACAGGAATGGTCTGAACCGCCCCATGATTTACTATCGATCTCCCATATTCACCGTCACCATTGACATGCTTCTATCTGGTGGTGTTGGCAGTGGGCAATGTAATGCCCGATAAGACTCCAAATTGGTACGGTGAATCATCTCCGCCATTACCGGCATCGGCTTACTAGTATATATGCAGCCCGTTGAAGCGCCCGTTTGTTCACATTCCTGCTTATTCTTTGTGGGTCTCCGCGTTTCGACCTATCCTCTGAGTCGGGGTCATGGCTTCCACTCTGCAGTCCACTGTCGCATCCATTCAGATAAACAACTATGCATCTCGTACGCTCGTCGACCTTGGCATATTCCGCCCACTGATCGTCCTAGTTGTGATCGTGACTGCTGTAGTGTATGATTACGGTAAGTGATATGTGTCCATATATCTTTATGTTGGACGAGCCTCAATATTGTCAGTCCTCACATTCTCAGATGAAGTATGTTTCGTGTTCACTAGCATGCTACACAAGTCCATCTCACTTGTTTGTGATGTTCACAGATCGAATACGTCTGGGTCAGTATTACTGTTCCCAGATCAATCATTTCTGATACAGCTACAGACCAAGCCCTGGACACGGGTTTCTACGCTATTCATTCTTGTCTGTAACCTAACCATCGTCGCAACAATGTATCGGGGCTAATCATTGTTGACTTCCAGGCCCGCTATTTTGGCTTGTATAATATCATGTATGTCTTTGCCCACCACAATAGATATCAATTGATTACTGAATACTGAGCTCGTTAGATCTGCGTGTCTCTGTGTGTTCGAATATTTCAATTGCGAGTCCGTTGAGCTGATATACTGTCATCAAAGTGGGGACTTCTTTCGTACCTGGCCCCGCAAAGGTGATTCCGCACAACACTAATTAAATTCATAGTATTTTGACTACTGTTAGGTGTATGTGCTTATCTTCACCTTGCACTGCTCAATGATATTTCGAAATGGTTGATCTTATTTCAATAGTTGTGAGTACATTCATTCAATGCCTCTAATGTGCACTCTGCTCATGGACACCCGAAGGCAAACTTGTCGATATTTTTACTGAGTGGGCTGGCTTCATTTTTATTTGTGCTGCGGAATGTGAGATTTCATTCCACTTTGGCGACATAAATTTGATCGGTGTACTCAGTGGCAATGCTCCTCCGTGTCTGGGCGATCTACAATCAATCCAGATTCGTCCTTGGCACTCTCCTCCCATTATATGCCTTCGAATTCATCTCAAATGTGGTTTTGTGTGTTTTGTACAGCACCAAGAACGGACCTGTAGGTATGTGAAGCATGACTTCATATTATGCACTCTATCTAACACGATATATGCTGTTCCAATTATATAGTGACTATCGCTCAAGTGCTTGATTTTTCGTCTTGCACGTGGCAAAACGTTCCCCTCCTTTGGTCCGAGCTTGCAGATATATCAGAGATGTCTCTTGGTACATTGATGTGTCTGCTTCTCGTTGTTCGATTCATCACCGAGTCATTTCAAATGTACAAGGCAACAAAACGATTTCACCTGAACCTTTACATGAATCTTCTCGTGAGGGAAGGCATGATTTACTTTGTTATGTATGTCCACGTCTCACCCTTCTATGCAACAAGGCTAACAACAATTTTTAACGATTAGCATTATGATGTGGTCGCTCCTCAACTTCCTCTATGACGTGGCAGAAGTTCCACCTCCGGAAGGATCATGGTGGATACCAATGTCTGTGCTAGAATATGCACCTCCGTTCATACTCGTTCCCCGATTCATTCTGGGTTTGCGGGCATTGTATGCGCGTGATCTTCAAGGCATACGTGGAAGTGATATTGACACAGCTTTTGGTTTGTCGTCGGTGTATGTTCAAGACGCTGCTGCAAGCACAAGCGCAATCGTGTTCTCAGACGGTGGACAGAGCGAAGGGTTAGAGGGAGAAGAAATAGAAATGGAAGAGGTGACTCAGGCTGGGGAAATTCACAGTGGCAGTAGCAGCGCGTGATTCTGTCAGACTACTGATCATTAAAATTGTGTCGCAAGCGTCCCTGTAGTGGAGCATGTAGTTAGTCATAGTAAATAACCATGTCTCACCGTCGTCAAACGGTAACACTCGTGGACCCTGCGCATCATAATTGTAAATGCAGCTGGCGCATCAGTGCCAGAACTTCCTCATCCACAACAGCATATCTCCAAATCAGCGCCTTGATCTTCTCGGGCACATGCTGCTACCATGAGGTGTACTGCCTTGATCTCGGCATGATTGGAGCTCCGATGGGTGCGCTCGTATGCCGCATGCCCAACGACTTCGGTGGTGACGGTGGCATCGCATGGGTGCTGGGGAGAGGTCAGGCCATATGAAGTCAGAGATGTAAGCCATCAATTGCTTGACGACATCTTGGCTGTTAAAGGAGAAAGGGCGGGAAGGGGCGAGAGATCATCGATCATCATGCAAGGGCGGTACATCTGCCATCAGGCATTGATTTTCCCATGAGCTGTCATCTGGGAATGAATCACATCAATCACGATGAGATAGACCTTCCGCTGAGGACATTTCCCCACGGGTTGTAACAGAGCAAGTCGAACGTTGTGCGGATCTGTGGAAATGGCCATAATTCGTATCAGTGGACTTACATATGAAAGTGATAAAATATCTAGTGGACGAAATCTTCCGATATGGAAAATCTCTCCAGCCAATACGATTTTACGTGACGAGGGACATGTCCGTGCTCATCTTGGCATCCGTGACGAGTAGTAGGAACTGGTGTCGATGCAGGGTTTCGATCACCATAAGGTAACCCGAGAAAGGTGTAACTGTAGAGTGAGGAGATGGTGAGTACGTACGCGGTCAAAGGGCGCCATATTGGGTTGTAGCCAAGTCAAGTCAAAACAAATGTCAACACAACTCCGCATCAACGACCGCTCTCGCTTGCTATAACACATTGATACTGAACCCTCATTTATGATCGCTTTACAGTTGTCCGCTCGTGCTTTTATCCGTGACAGCCATCATGCGCGGTCTGTAAGACCACAATTAGATCGAGAACGTGTACAACAGGTTCTGCCAAGTCAACGGTAGGTCGCATTTTGTTCAAAGCATGCATGGATCTGACATATTGCTAGCTCGAGAATGCATGATCAGATAGGATCATATGGGGCCAAAGCTAGGAGCGTCGAACCAAGAAATAAATGACTTGTTCAAGCGGTATATTGCAACGCCCGTGATTATGACCAGACACCGTTGGGATACCTACAGACGTGTACTACGCCGTCGAAGAGATCAAAGACGTACGTGCACTCCAGCTCTCCTACTGCGCGATGTTGCCTCACACACATTCTAGGACGGGATGGAGACAGACGTTCCCTGCAATGGAATCAGAGGGAATAGGAGTCGAATGTCTATGTGGTTTGCATCGTTGCAAGGACTTGACCCGCGGCTGCGTGATCATGTCGAGTGCCCATGTATGTTTCAACTGTGGAGGCTGTGCGTGGTGTTTTCGTGTTGTTCATCCTGTCTTTTCTCCCATACCTCCGTCATGTCTGCTTAGTGATCCACCCTCTATTTTATCCACATTCTCTGTGTGCTGGGTGGTGCTGACGTGGGCCGCTGTGTTCGCTTTTGCTTTCCATATCGTACCAATGACCAATGTGATCGCCGAAAAAGAAAACCCCATCGCACAAAAAAATCATCTCAATGAATATGATTGACCTGACTTGCTCTCGTCCGTCTTGTGTCATCAAAAAAACATCACTGGGGATGGGGGGTTGCATCCAATCGGCCATCGGGCTGTTAATTGCCCGGAAGCTGGCACGCCTACATGGTAATGTCTGATCTCGAATTTACTTTTGTTTGGGGATGTATCACTCATGCAGTGGTGTGCCTTGTGCCTTGTTGTTCTCAGCTACAACTGTGAGCGCAGTTTCTTCTTATGAGCGTCTATCTCAGACTGATCCCCGTGATCGTGTACTTAGGTGGGATGGGGGGCCGCGGTTCGCGCAACTGTACGATGGAAGCCAAGGCCAAGTCCTGCTACAAGTGTGGACAGGAAGGTCACATCGTACGTCCACTTTCCCTCTCCCTACCCAAGTGTGATTGTATTTGTTGTACAGTCGCGTGATTGCACTCAGAACGTCGGTGGTGATGGCGGCGACGGCAGTGGCTGGGGCAGTGGTGGCTTCTCTGGTGGTTCTGGCCAGGAGTGCTACCACTGTGGTGAGATTGGGCACATTGCCCTGAGAGTGCTGCCAATGCTGGGTATAGTGGCGGAGGCTACTGTGCGTTTGGCGATGCGCATTTCCCTCTATCCAAGCGTGGACTTGGTCGTCACTCATGCTGATCCTTACTTTTTTCAGCTACGCGTGCAGTCCAAACGTTTGCATTCACGTTCTTGTCAGGCCTGAACTTATGCATGTAGTTCGGAAGGTATCCGTTGAACGAGCACAATGATGGTCGTTTGTCATACTCCCTCACGACATCGATCCAGCCTACGCCAAGGATTCACCTAGTCCCAGCACAAACTCGAATTTCCAGGTCCTTCGCTTGACCTCATTCGAATGGCGGGCCTCCCTTCAGCGACAATGATTTTTCAAAATGTATCTGACATGCACCGATTCTAGGTCAACTTAACATGGGCTATGGGGTACCCGATACCACCGCTCACGATTGAACTTATCGGCAACTGCGTATCGGAGTGTTATTTCCAAGCAAATAATAGCTGGGCTCTATGACTACCACTCCAGCGTGTATCCTTGGATGTGGTGAACGATTGGATGGGCAGCTCGTACTCGACAACAGAATGTTCAATACAGGATGGGAAAGGAAAAATGGATGTTGGTTGTAACGCATCCTACCCGCACTTCTGGGCTGTTGGGCTTACCTGGCCTTTCTAGACATGAAGGCCTACTTGTTTGCGTATTTCCAAACGCATTCTTGAACAAGACAACGTCAGTATCATTGTCCAGATAACGGGCTTCCTTTGAGCGATGGAGAGTAATGAACACGCGCCAATTTCGGAGGGATCCATGGGCAGAGCCATGCTGCGTCGTACAGGTCTCTCCGAAAACAGCACGCTAGATCAGACAACGACAATGGTGACGGTGCGATACGGGTCTACTACCACTACATTTACTCTGTCTGAAAGCGAAACGTGGTAGACTATCCATATATCTTATTTGTTGCCATGGCAGGAGGCTCAACCTCTCACAGTGTCTGAGTTTCCATTTTCCGAACATACTACGTAAATAAACAACATGCACCACCAGACCGATGGTCGGAGGCTCGATAACTTGACATCGAATGATATGCATCACGCACTACTACTAGCACCGCGATCTTCCCTAGTCCTCGCCACCATCTGGATTTCTTCTCCCTGCTCCGACTCTTCGTTTGGCCCGGCGTCCGCGGGCACGATCGCGCTTACAGCAGTGCTATGAGCAGATCCAGATGACAAACCGAACGCGGAGTCGATGTCGCTTCCCTGTCTGCCTTGAAGATCGCGTGCATAAACTGCCCGCAAATTCAGGATGAATCGGGGGACGAGTGCGTATGGAGGTATAGATTCTAGCAAGCCCAGTAGTACCCACCATCCATCCAGTTGAATGGCTGCTGTATTATACAGTATGTCGAGGAGCGACATCATCAGGATGCTACTCAACACTAATTTGTTAGTCTAGTTGCATAGAAGAGGATATGGAAGGAAGACGAGATATGGACATCACGTACACGTGTACATTTGGAGTACCTCCCTGATGAATTTGATTATGACGAGCAGACACATCAATGCACCGAGACCGATCTGGGCTGCACTTGAAATTTCGGCCCAAATGGGGGAACCATTTTGCATTACACAAAACGAAAAATCAAGCACCCGAGCAGTACCCACTACATAATTGAGAATGAACAGATATTCTGTTCTATAGCATGATGTAAGCAATGTGACACCCACCTGCAATCTCTTTCTCTTTCTGAATGCTGGCCAAAACAGTCACCACTAAAAAGCTCATCATTTCGAGGGTGTACAATATGAGGAGAGCGCCAAGGATGAGCCTGGATCGATTGTACAATGCCCACACACGGAGGATCATTGCCACTGTCACTGCCTATCAGATTATCTCGGGCAAGGAGAAAGAAATGAAATCTCACATTCTGCAGCTCCATAAAAAATCAAGTTGACCCATTGGGAAAAAATCAAAAGAACCTCGCCTTTGAAGTGTCGTTGAGCAGAGTGGACATTGGAAATATCAAAGAGATGTACTCACAACTGTTTAAATATGATCAACTGCTGTTGATCAGTGTGAGATGGAGATGAGCACAAACGTCTAACAATAGTCTGAATATGCGATATTTTCGTCGGTAGTGAGAAGAATCACCTTTTCAGGGACAGGTAAAAAAGAAGTCCCCCCTGTAATCATGCTGTCAGCCTAACAAACTTGGAATTCGTATTTTTGAACGTACAGAGGGAACCAGTTCTAGTAAACCATTCAGTGATCAATTGATGTTTATTGCACCAGGATCACATACGTGATAATATGAAACAGGCCGAAATAACGAGCCTGGATGTTGACAATGATCAGTCGCAGTACAATGTTGTAGAGACAATTCTGATACGTACGAGAAGGAATAGTGTCGATATCCTTGTCCAAGGCTTTTTCTGCAACCATATCAGAATATATATATGCAGGGTTTGAGAAAGGTGTCTGCTGACCCAAATGTATTCGATCTAAAGAGATCGTGTGTAGATGAGATGTTTATGCAGGCAGATGATCGTGAGACATACTTCGTCCGAGAATGTGAGAACTGATATGTAACACTGACGTTCATCTGATGGAAACATGTATAGACACGCATCGCTTACTGTAATCATATCCGACAGCAGTGAGGATTGCAACTAGGAAGAACAGTAAGATGGAAAGATGGAAAACACAAGGTCAACAAACATATGAGACATGCAATTATTTATCTGAATGGTTTCGACAGTGGACTGGAGAGTGGAAGACATGGTTTTGGCTACACATATAAGCCGACGCCGGTAAGAAAGTAAGATAACGAAGACCAATCTGGGGTGCTATTGAGCGTAACCTACATCAATAATGTGATCGGGCATTGCGGCCAGCATCAGTACATGTCGAGAATGATGGCAAACACAGGAAACGGATAGCATTTGATATGCTATCGGCGGGTTCAGATAAACTGTATCGCACGATGTTGCCACCAACCGTACCATCAACACTAATCAGTTAAAAAACAAGATGGTTGTCCTGTTGTGCTTTTGAGTGTGGGCTTGCCATCAGAAGAACGAATACGAGTGAACGACACGCTGAACAATGTACTCTTATTGTGCCTGTATAGGGTATGGTTTTGTTGGACTCACGGGATAGTGCAAGAGTAACAAGACGCCACATCGGAGTCACTTGTTCCATCTTTATATCAGCTAGGAACGAATCATGATGGAATTGAAACTTTACGCTGAGCGCAAATGGGCGTTGCATTGCTCCGTGACTAAGTCGAGCGTTGTACGGATCTGTGGGAATGGTCAAAGTTCGTATCAGTGGAATTACGTATGAGCGCGAGAGCATATCTGGCAGTCGAAATCTCTCATGATCAATCGCAGTGATGATTGAGAAATCCTCAGGCTGATACGATTTTAGGTGACAAGTGCATGTCCGCGATCATCTTGGCATGTATGACAGGTAGTAGGGACTGAGTCGGTGCAGCATTCCGATCACAGCAAGGGCAACCGGGGAATGGTGTCATGGAGAGAGAATTGTCTCAATGGCATTTGTAAATGGCGAGTACCTACGCAGTGCAAGAGTATGTACCGTATTTGTTGGTGGTCGAGCCAGTGTTAGCACAACGCTGCAACACGTGTACCTAATTTCTGTAAGTGAGCAGTATGCACTGGCATCGACTCGAATCGCGGCTTGCATGACATACATACCTCTAACGTGACTGCGAAGTACATGAGGGGCCTTGTCACGGTGTTGACGCAGAGCTTCATGTTGAACAGTTGTTGGTGATATTTTTTTAGCACGGTGATTGCACTGCACATTGACACGCTAGTGGACAACAGGGCGACGATCAAATGTACAGAGCTGGAAGAAAGGAACCCGAGCAACAAGGAGGCCAAAAGGGCCGTCGAGGAGACTTAAAGGCAAAGACGAGGTCAAATCCAACTCGTTCGAGTCCGAGTCCCTGGGATATGCTGGGTCTTAGCGAGGTCGGACGAAGTGAGAACGATTGTCACGCAGGTGAAAATGGGGGTGAGAGTGTGTGGTTCTCTCTAATTTGCATTGCACCGTATTCTGTGATATACACCTGATCTAATATTTCAAACTATGTCTCAGTGCGCTCGGGCCAAGTGTAGCTTGTCCTTGTTTGGCGCTACCTCGACCTCAACACTGGGTATGAAACTCAAGAACACTGCCTTTGTTCATTCTTACCCGCTGGTACATACCAGGCGATTAAGCAAGCTTGGATTTCGCCATCCCCGCGTTCGCACCAATGTACTTTCTCTAGGCCCTCACCAACACCACGTACAGAATCCCTCCCAACTCTCAACCCACCTCGGCCACTCCTTTCGACGGACCACTTCATCCCATTGGCCGCGCTCAACAACGCTGTCATCCACGAGGGC
>JBBPQR010000527.1:0-10476 GCA_038092615.1 Boletus sphaerocystis | reverse complement strand
TCCTCGGCATCCGGGGTACCTATCCTGCCAGCCTGCCAAGATTTAAATCCAGCATTAGAACGGCGTTCGTTTAGGTCGGGAAGAACATGCGCGCACTCCTGCGCCAAATCGAGAACCTCAGATCGAGGTGACGATGGTGACGATGGGGGTGTCGACGAGGATGGTTCTCGGTCTTGGCTCTCGTCATGCGAATCCGAGGCGACCCATTTCATCCTGAGGCGGCGGCGAGATGTGCGGCTGACATCAGAAGTGGTCGAAGCTGAAGCCTCTTCTGTAATCACCGCCAAGTCAAGAGCGAGTTTGTGGATGCCTCCGACGCTGTACCGATAGTCTTGATCGAGAAGCCTCCAATTTCGTAGCTTACTCAACACCGAGGGTAAAATGGACGTATCGTCTCGCTCGACGGAACTGTCGGCACGACCGTGTTGTAGAACGTCGCATATGGAAAGGAGGAGCGCGGGTGGGAATGGGGGGATACGAGACACCGGCTGCAACCTGAGATGGGATGGTAATAACGCGAGTAGACGATCGAGTACTTGTTTGCCCCTGACAGACAGCTGAGCTTGACGTGAGGCATAATCCCTAGCGGATCCCTCCCCCAGCGGGAGGAAACTGGCTTGACGTTCGAGCGGGCATTCAGTCATGATGTTTGTAAAATCTGGCGAGCGCTTCAGCAGGCAGTTCCGAAGCAAGAACGAGTAAGACAATGTTTCAGTCGTGAACGAAAGGACGACAACAAGCATGGTACATATCCGAGACGAATATTCCAATGCCAACTTGGGCGGGGTATGTACTTTGGTGTGGGGAATGCCAAAGACTGAAAGGCTCACCAGATGAAGACAGCTTTCGCCGAATCTCATAGTCGGCTTCCGAGCGCAGGCTGACAAATTCGCGTTGGATGATACCAGTTTCTGCTAGATCGTTAGCTAGAGTTTCCTCAGGCTCAGGAAATCACAGTTACCTTTAGTATTTTCCTTACGATCTTTCCATCTCAAAGGCTGCGCAGGGTGTGGGAGGCGAAGAACGGGCGTACTAACTTACATGCCAGTCATCCCGAATACGTCTGGAGTTTATACCCGAGGAATCAGTTCGTAAATTTACGCGAAACTTTATCCCTCCGGAACCTGGAATTGTGACTCAATCCGTGCCAAGGCCCATCGCCGGCAGCCTCTGACTGGAAATATGATGAGTCTGTGGGCCCGTGATTTGCAAGCAACTTCATTTCTCCAAGTCATTGTCAGTTTGGAGTGCAATACGATTGGACATACTCGATGGACCGCCGGCCAGCTGATGCGACGGCCAGCAAAAGGCCATACACTTTATGTAAATAAAGTTGTTGAATCGACGCTAGTGCTAGTTGACACGTTCTAGTTGACGTCTGGGTGCCAATTTTAGCGCCCGTGATGGCACTGAGCCTCATACTTATCAACGATCAATTACACGGTTTTACAGTCAGCTTTTGCTCAAGAATATCATTGATAACGGTCTGACCTTCTTTCAGCCAGGTTTTTTTTTTTTTTTTGCTTCCATCATAGTACGCTCGGACGTTGTGGTGTCAATGAATCCTCTCATGTTGAGTCCAAGGTAGGGCTCACCCTCGCATCCAAGCAAATTTCATGGTCCATTCCAAGAGCGTCCACTGCGTCACGTCACGTCTGGGTTTCATCAAGCGTCAGGCCAGCTGACCGGCTTTTACGAGAGGCCCGCGATCGGCGGTACCTTCGTGCAACTGGCGACGAGATGTTCCGACCGATTCGGCGAAAAAACAAGTCACATCGGGATTCCTTTCCTTTCTAGTACTCCAGAACTTACGCCTATCAGTCAGTCTCGTCAATATCTAGAGTAATGGTTTGGTCGCGACGAGTCGAGTCACGAAGCAGACGGGCCGCCGCGTTCTTGAACCCGCGACACGTCACCCGACGGACACATATGGTGAGCATGGTAGACATGATGGAGGACTCGAGGAAGGTTGACCTATTAAACTTCCAGCACAATTACGTCGAGCCGATGGCCGATTCTAGGGGAAACGAATCAAATTTCCATCGGCTGGAATTCATCGGGTGTACAACATCTTCTGGAAGCATGGTGGGTATCGCTGTTGGGTATGCCGTGCACGTATTAAGAGTTGGCCTTAGTGTTTTATGTCGCGTTGTATAAGTGATGTGATAGCCCGAGGGTAAGCTTCCTTTGATCTCGCCGGTATGGTCGGCTAGGTAAGTACTAAGTAAGTGCTTGGTCCTCGCCGCTCGGGAGACTCTCGTAATGACCCTCCTCGCTTCCGGCTACGAGACAATAGTACTTATGCGCTCACCGATCTTGTCTATGGTTTGCAGCAAAGTGCGCTGAAAAGTAAACTTGAGCTTGCTCGAGGACGGATGACGTAAGTATATAGTAAAAACTTCAGGGTCCGCGTGCAAGTCGACTTTGCGGTCGTTGAAACGTTGACGCTGAGCTTGGAGAATTTCCGTTCGGGTATTAACTGACTGACATTAGCACTCTCAAGATAGAGGATTGGGGTTCGTCTTCTAGCACTTTCGATGTTTCGAAGAACGGTTTACAAAGAATGGAAGAGTTGTTCTCTTCCTATTACTGGTCGGCGTCCACCTGGCGACGGTCTGGTCAACGTTGGATGGTGCCAGTGGATTTACTTCACCGCGATACAAGCACTGCCAAAAGTGTCTGGTGATTATCCGCCACCGGCTCATGAAAGGTGCGCACTCGACTTTTGTGAGTTGACGGGCAGTTTTCAAACTAGTTCCCAGATAGATACCGCTACGGAAGAGTACTTGGAAGAAAGTACTGGCAAGGTGATCGGACTTCCAGGAATCCCGTAGACTGGTCTTCTTGGAAATTTTTTGATGTTTATCTCGATGAGTCCACTGTGACTTCGCTCCAGGAACGATCAGCGCAACAGGTCGCTGACGTGCACACATCACACAAGTATGGCTGTTGCTTGCTCCTCGGTCAGACATCGCCGGCGTTGGACCATTTTAGGTGCCCCGGGTCTAATCATGTCACATTGACCCTGTGTCCTCGCTGCACCACAGAGGTGGCTTGCGTGAACCGGACGTTACCTCTGACCGTCAGGAACATTAATATTGCAGAGGAAGCTCGGGGCCAGGTGTAATAGTAACCTTATCTTTGGACGTTATGTAACGGCAGGGGACTGGACTAATCGTCTATGCCCTTCAAATTCGAAGTAGCAGAAGGGACAAGAAGTAGAAAGTCGGTATCTTTCCTCGGGTTCGGTCGTCCGGGCGAGTCCACTATTTTAGTGGCCATTGCTCTCTTCACCCAGCATAATTCCGATCTCCCCTCCCGTCCTCCCTCTCATTTGACCACATTGCGAGGTGGGTAGCGACGCGTTGATGTGATTGTCTTGCTGATTGATGCCGCGACAGCTTGCATCCTGTACACGTATATCTTGGCACCATGGTCACCCCTGATTCCAGCCAGATCGTCCTTCCAGTATTTGCCGGACAGGGTACGACAAGAACGAGCTTAAAACATGCAGCGGATCAGGCAATTCGCGACGGGGACTCTCCCGCAGGTTCTCTCCTCCTCTCATCATGCTTAGATGTTTTTCTCGCAGAACTCACTGCTTTATCCCCAACGGAGCTCGATCAGAGTGGCATATGCCCATATGACTTTGATAAGCCTCATTGTTTGCTTATACCCGACCCCAAATACCTCAAAAATCATATCATCTCTGGAGTGTTTCTCTTCCTTGCTCAAGTACTGCGCTATCAGTCCTACGTTCAATCAACTTCTCGCTCTTTCCCTGATCTTCTCAAACCCAACATCCACCATACCGCTGGAGTCCTTGGTCTATCTTCTGGAATATTCCCTGCTTGCGTTGTCGCTGCCTCCCGCAACCCACTGTCCTATATCACCACTACGGTCGAAGTCTTTCGTCTGGTATTTTGGATCTCCCTGCGTGTCGTAGGATTTACGAGGAAGTTACTCAAGGAGAAACCTGTGGACGCCACCCTTTCTTGGAGTGTCGCGTGCCTTGGTTTGACGAAAGCCGATGTCGAACAACATATTTCTCGATTTGAGAAAAAAGTTGGTTTCATGTTGTATTTTTCGTCCTCATCACTAATTTGATCGCTTTAGCATCGTCACATTCCCTCGCTTCGGGTGACAGCAATCCTGGATGAGAGGAACCTGACAGTTTCGGGTCGACCGGACTTGCTGGTCAAGTTCTCAACCTTTGTATCTCGACATTGCACTGTGCATCCCACGACGCTCGATGCTCTGTATCACTCGGACCTACATCTCTCGGATACTCGAGACCGGATTTTGGCAGACATTCGCATGCGAAACATTCGATTCCCTGATTACCAAGATCTCTACTGTCCCATAAGATCAACGATATCTGGAGATATCGCCGAGCCTAGTTCTGATTATCCATCACTCGTTGACCTCGTGGTTGATATGGTACTTGTCCATCCCGTGAACTGGGATCTCGTTGTCAAGAAAGTGGCGTCTGCCGTTCCAGCTGACGTGGGACTTTTGGCGATCAATATCGGTCCCGGATCAGGCGCCATACGAGCTCTGGAGAGAGTCGTTCCTGAATGCGTACTGCATTGCATCGACGCAACTTCCGAGACACGTGCAGAAGCCCCTCCAACCTCCCCGAAGCAAGAGCCTATCGCGATTATTGGGATGGCTGCTCATACACCGGGCGCTGTCAACACCGCTCAGTTATGGGAGGTACTGGAAAGAGGTATCAATACTGTTTCAAAGGTTCGGTTAGCACGGCTGATACGTACCTTAGGATACTGATGCATTCATTTAGATTCCGGACGATCGGTTCAAAATTCCATTGCATCCCGCGGCTGATATTGAATCATCTCATTGCGAGATGAGGGTCGAAACAGGCAATTTCATGGATGATTTTGCCGATTTCGATCACAAGTTTTTCAAAATCTCTCCGCGGGAGGCAAGAAGCATGGATCCTCAGCAACGTGTTCTTCTGCACACGGCCTATGAAGCTCTCGAGAGCGCGGGATACGTTCCTGATGCAACACCGTGTTTTCGACGCTCCACGTTCGGCTGCTACATCGGAGCGGCGACTCAAGACTATGCTGAAAATCTCGCCAACCACATTGGCATTCACTATAGCACTGGTGTGCCTTTTATCTGACGTCTTCTGAATGAACGGATCTAACGTTGTCCCAAGGGACGTTGAAGGCGTTTTTGAGCGGCCGCATATCATATGCTATGCAGTTTGGTGGACCGTCGGTCGTAGTGGACACTGCGTGCTCGTCTTCCATCGTGGCCATCCATCAGGCATGCAGAGCTTTGATGCTCAAAGATTGCGATGCGGCGCTCGCGGGTGGCGTTAACATCATGGCCAGTCCAAACGTACGTACACGATGCGTCATTTGACACATCGGGGTAACGTGTCATACAGATGTTCGTTGGGTTGGAACGGGGTCACTTTTTGACCCCCTCGGGCCAATGCAAAGCGTTTGATGCATCCGCCGATGGTTACTCCAGAGGAGAAGGATGTTGTTTGTTCGTCCTCAAGCGATTGAGTGACGCTATAGCGGAGAATGACAACATCCTGGGCATCATTCGAGGCGTTGAAGTAAATCAAAGTGGTCTGGCACTGTCAATCACCCATCCGCACATCCCTACGCAGGTTGATCTCCTCAAGACATTGCTCGAGCGTTCGCACATTTGTCCGACTCGCGTCAGCGTCGTCGAAGCCCACGGTACTGGAACGGAAGCGGGAGACTCATGTGAACTTGCGAGTATTCGTTCTGTTCTTTCTTCGGGACGAACGCGAGACAATCCTCTCCACGTTACCTCGATCAAAGCCAACATTGGTCATCTTGAGGCCGCCTCTGGGGCTGTAGGCCTTTGCAAGCTTTTGTTAATGCTACGACATAGCGTCATCCCAGTTCAGATCTCCTTGAAGACACTCCATCCGCTCATTGCTCCTATGGATGTGGACAACACGGTCATCGATACCGCTTCAATTCCTTGGGTCGCTGATTCACCTCGAGTTGCTGTACTGAACAACTTTGGCGCAGCCGGCTCGAATGGAGCACTGATACTCGAGGAATATGTGAAACCTAATCGGCCTCCCAGAGCTTCGACTTACGTATTCGGCATTTCAGCAAAGTCGGCTGCAGCACTTGAAGCTCTTCGATCGCGCTACGTGCAGTGGCTTGGCGACCCCCAAAACCGCAACGTACCTTTCGGGGACATTGCCTACACGGCTACCGCTCGCCGTCAACTCTACCCTTTCCGGTTGGCGGTCACCGCAAAGGACAATGATCAGCTTAGTCGGACTCTCGTCACCACGCCTGTCGCCCACGTCGAGGGGCGCGGGGGTCATGTCATCTTCGTTTTCTCCGGACAAGGAAGCCAATATCTCAATATGGGTGGTTCCCTTTATGCCACGTCATCGGTCTTCAGGAACTGTATTGATCGATGTCAACGCTGCCTGCTCTCTCTTGGGTATCCTGGCATCCTACCCATCATTTCGTCAGAGGCTTGTGACTACGTTCTTGGTTCGGACGAGGAATTCGAGGCTTGTCAGTGCGCTGTTCTTGCTGTCGAGTTCGCTCTTGCTACTCTATGGAAGCATTGGGGGGTGATTCCTACCGGCGTCATTGGGCAAAGGTGAGCCACCGAGCCGGCGTTCTTCTGGAACTGTTCTGAGTGCTGGCTTCAGTCTAGGAGAGTATGCCGCGATGGTGACAGCTGACGTTCTGTCAATCGAGACTGCGCTCTCCATCGTGGCAAAGAGAGCTCGATTAATGTCTCGCGCATGCGCCATGGGGAAAACGGGAATGGTTTCTGTCACCCTTCCGTCTGCACAGGTGCAAGACGTTCTGACGGCAGATGCGTTCTTTCCGAACGTGTCGATTGCCTGCGTGAACACAGAGTCCTCTTGTGTGGTCTCCGGCCCACTTGAGGAATTGCGAACCTTCTCGGCTCATCTAACAGCCGCTTTCGGGTGCAAGACGGTCGCTCTTCAAGTCCCACTCGGCTTCCATTCTTTTGCCATGGACCCAATTCTCCATGATTTTCGAGAACATGTCGCGACGCTCCCGGTCCATCCACCCTCTATACCCATCGCATCCAATGTACATGGGACTGTCGTTCGTGTGGGTGACGGTTTGACGTTCCAAGCTGACTACTTCGTGAAGCATTGTCGTCAGCCAGTTCTGTTTGCCCGGGGTCTGCAAGAGCTAGAGCAATACGTGGATCCCTCCCAAATCGATGCGTGGATTGACGTCGGCCCGCACGCAATTTGTTTGCCTATGATCGAGACCACGCTATCGCCATCCCGAGAGACCTTGTGCATTCCATCGATGCTCAGAGAGACGCAGGCATGGGACACGCTGACGCGCAGTTTGGCGCAGCTGTACCGAACCGGCGTTCTTGTCAATTGGCGACGCGTTTTCGATGAATGTTCCACTTGTTCTTGCATCGATCTGTTATCGTACCCCTTCGACTCGCAGAAGTTCTGGGTGCCTTATACCAACCCTGCAGTTCACGCTGCCTCGGAGCGGATAATGCAGAGTCACGCCCTCAACCACCCGATGTTAACTTCCTGGTCTCGATTCCCATCCCGCCAAAATGGTAATGCAGCGATCTTTGAAACGCCTATCGGCTGCTTAGCAAGGTACATGGAAGGGCACAAAGTTGGTGGTTATGCCCTTTGCCCGGCGTCCGTGTACCTGGAACAGGCTCTTGCTGGCGCTGCCATCACGCAACACCATATGGAACTGGATTTCGGGAGGTGCATGCCCGTGCTGCGTGCCGTGGTGTTTTCTCGGCCCCTCGTGCTGCATCGCGAAGTCCGTTTAATCGTTTGCACGCACGTTACAGTCCACGAGGACGGGACAGGCTCGTTCAGCATCACTTCTAGGCTGGAGTCTTCGCAGGAAGAACACGTACACGCGCACGGAGATTTGCGTTTCTCTTCCATCCGAGAGACGACGACGAACCTTGCACTCGAGCTCCCAGGCCTCTCTCGGCGTCCGGAAGTTCTCAAATGCGACGGGGAAGCACCAGAGGTTTTCACTACGCACACTGCGTACGAGGTGGTCTTCCCGCGAGTCGTAGAGTACGCCAAGGACTATCATACGATCCAATCGCTCACTGTCAGCGGAGACGGCGCCTCCGGCATCGCCCGTGTCACCTTGTCCGGTTCTCTGGATTCCCTGCCCGTCTTTCTCGATACGATGCTCCACGTCGCAGGTTTCATGGTCAACATGCGGGGTGGCATCTCAGACGCGTATATTTGCAGCGGCGTCAGCTTGCTCAAAATACTCCGTGACCTGGTCGCCGAGAGACAACCTTACACTGTCTACTGCACCAACAATTGGATCACCTCTCGTGACTTTATCACTGCGGATATAGTCGCTGTTCAGGAATGCAATCCGCCGGTCGTCGTTGCGCAACTTCGTGGTGCACAGTTTCGCAGGGTCCGGTTGACGAGTCTTCATCGCGGGCTGGCTATTGCAGCAAATCCCATGGGAATTCGAAATCGCATGCGGACCGATTCCAATGCGATCATCACGCCTTCGTCTCCGCGTAGTGTCATTTTTGGCCGCTCGCGTTCCAACACCCACAGCACCATGTTTTGCGGAACTGGTTTTAGTATTGATAAAATGGACATCAACGACGCGGACGAATACTATGCGAGTTGTAGCGGACCGCCCTCGCCGGAGACGTTGGTGTCGGAGGGCGGAGGTATCCCGGGCATAGACGGAGAGTGCGTTCGTAAGATCATAGCCGAGGTGCTAGGAATCACGAATAGCGAGGAGATTCAAGACGAAACCGATTTTGGGTCTCTTGGTCTGGACTCGTTGGGGTCGATCGAGGCACAACAAGCGCTGAGGGTCGCGCTCAACAGACCTATTCCACACAACATTTTCGCCAAGTGTTCCACGCTTTCGGCGCTTTGCGAGTTTTTGGTGGCTGAGCTGAACGAGGACGACGGCGCGGACGGTCTGGACGTCAAGGTCTATCGTGGTGGGGGGTCCCCTGATATCGCGCTCGTGCAGCTGCAACAATGCCCGGGTAGTTTGCGCGCGCCGCTTTACCTCGTGCATGATGGAAGTGGCCTTGTCAGTCACTATGAGCGAGTCTTTCCTTTGCGCCGCGACGTATGGGGAATCAGTAATCCCCGTTTCTTTTCTGACGAGTCATGGGAAACTCTAGAGGATATGGCTCAGGCGTACGCGTTAGCGATCGTGGAAAACGCAAAAGATACCGCCTTGATGCTCGGAGGTCATTTGATTTCCTTTCATAATGTCTTGGGAATCTGACCTCGAGCCCATTCTTTTTTTTGCAGGCTGGTCATTCGGGGGTGTCGTCGCTTTTGAAATCGCCAGGATTCTCACAGCTCGCGGTGTCGAAGTCAAGGGTGTTGTTTTGATCGACTCGCCCTGCCCGTCGGCACCGCCCTTGTTGTCGGACGCCGTCATCAACCATGTCCTCCGTGACCAGGAACGTGCTGCAGATACGTCGACGACGGCGCTGATCGTCCGCCAGTTTAAACAGAGTACGACCCTTTTGGACAAGTACGCCCCCAGCGCTGAGGCCCGCTTCTCGGTCCCTCTGGCATTCTTGCGCTGTATTGCAGGGTTCTCGCCGCACGGCGTAGACGCGGACGACGTGCCTATGTGGTTCCGCGACCGTCACGGCGACGCCATCGCATCGATCGTGGGGCCTTGGCAAAATTTGGTCGGGGGGTCTATTCCAGTTTGGGACGTCCCCGGGCATCACTTTGAGCTCTTTTCGAGCGTTCATGTATGTTGTCGTTTTTCATGAATGTGTGTGGGTGCTGGTGCTGACGCGGGGGTGTAGGTGGAGGAGACGTCGGCGCAGCTCGATCGAGCATGTCAATACCTCGAAGCATGCGAACGTGTTGTGTGAGGGCTCCCATTTCCGTTTCGCGTGCTAGATTCTTTTTCCGCATTGCACCCTTTTTCTGTTGCTGAACCCTCCATCGTTCATTTTCTCCCTTTTTTTCGTTTCTCTTGTGGAATGGAGTATTTACATGGATGATCGCGCATGTAATCGTATCACAATGCTAGATGGTTGGAACACGTTTGTGGATCGTTGCAATACAGTAGACCGGTGTAGTATTCGAAAAGTGAGTCGGTGACACTGGGATGCTGGACTTCGTCGAGGTTCAAATGTTCTTCGCTGTTCATTTAGCACTGCCTCAGAGGCGCGTCTTCCGGACAACCGTCGTCACGGTGCACCCTGCGATACTGAGCTATGTCAATGTCTGTTCGATGTCGCCATTAACGACCTCGCACCAAACAGGGCCCTCCTAGAAGCTCTCTCGAACGCGAAGGGCCGTCAATCGTATATCATCTGCGTCGACGTCAGCGTCGAAGCACACGTAAAGAACATGACCGTGACATGATCGACACGGTCCACGGTGGTGTACATTGGGCGGACGCTTCTGGAGACGGTACTAGCGTTGACGGTCAC
>JBBPQR010000526.1:0-10482 GCA_038092615.1 Boletus sphaerocystis | reverse complement strand
CTGAAGTCATTCCAGTGTTGGTGGAGTTCTGAAGCTTCTGGAATATTCTCAGTTTGTCATTACATTTTCTAGCCAATGCATTGAGCTCATATGAGATGTGTGGTCAGATCAAGTGCCAGCAATAAATGTTGAAATTTTCAAGCATATACTGATAGGAAATATAGCAATCTGGGAGTCCTATGGTAGTATATTCACTACATGTGTCTGTCATATAGAGAATTAATATTTTTTACTCTTATGTTTTGCACTGATCGGATAATTCATGATTGACAAACAGTCAGTGCAACTCACCATTGGATTAACAAAAATCACAGTTCCAGAACATTAAATATCATATCTTCCAGACTTCCTATACCAGAACCATCTCTGGAACTACTGGAGCCATCAGAAGTACTTTTATGGTATAAACTTTGGTTATTGTTCAATTAAGTAGTTGCTGCTCATTCATCATACCTGTAATAGAGTTGCATATTCCACTTCTTAGAAGTGCTGCTACAGAGAGTTTCTAGGACAACCTGCTCAGTAGGCCATTATAAATCATAGAATGCATGCAAGCACTCACTTGTGGCACATTCAAAATTCCTTTATGTTTTCCATTTGTAGTCATGGCATACATAGCTTCAGGTTCCCTTTTTCCACCAATTTTAGATGGGAGGTGAGGTAAGTTTCCTTTCTGCTTAGTAGTTAGAGTGTTGAATTCAGCAAGAAAACTTGGTGGGGGGAAATTGGAGCATTTATTGGATCATTTGAGTTTCAAGGATGTTGTAATAGTTTGTGCAGTAGGTCCTGCAGAATCTCAGCATGTAGCAGACGGATTTGCTATCCCCAATACTAATCAAGACTCTTAAATGATCTGATAGGTGACACTTCAAGTAATCTTCACTCACCTGAAATGCAATTTTGTTTTGGATGGAGCACACAGGGCACATGAAACACCCCTCCTCCTCTGGAGAATATTTATCTCCTTTACACTAGACATCCTTACAATGGAATTCCCTCCTCTGTTGTCCTATTATAGCAGAAAGCAAGCCAGCAGGCTACTATCCTCACAGAAGATCAAGTCTCCATAGTCATGACAGCCACTGTATCTCTACATTATCACAAGCGATCTCATCAGATATGCAAAGATTGATATATTATGAAAAACAAAAAATGAAAAATGAAAAATGAAAAGGAATTTTTAAAAAAAAGTATAGTAGACTACTTACCATAATGCAACCTTTCTCTACTTCTCACCTCAAATACTGACTGCAGGTCCTGTTGAAATCCCCACTTTCAGTGATTCTATGGGTTGGTGTTGGTAGCAAATGGCCTGTCCAGAGCATGCATTTGAGATTTTAAGCATTTGAACTGCAGCAGAGAGTACTTCAGAAGACATTATAGGCTTGATTCAAAGAACACTATGAGAGGATAGGAGTTTCTGCTAGATAAGAAGCATTCAAAGAACCTCAATTATATATACTATAAATTTTTTTGTAGAGTTATGTAGTCCAAGAACATATCAACCCTACATTGTAGTTACATCTATTTTCTGACACAATTTGTAAAATGAAAATTGTGAATAAGACATTTCAACATTTTAGACAGGGCAGCTTCTAAAGCATCCAGAATTTAAACATACCAGTAATAGTGCAAAATGTTAAATGCATTAACTTGGCCTCCTTTGACTCCCACAGTACCTATCAGAGGGTAGGAGTAGTAACTAAAACAGATGAAGGGTTACTATACAGTGATTCACAGAGAAGAATTTAGTGATTAAGGAAAAATAATCACACTAATCCTTTCCTTCGTTTACAATGGGTCTGGCTTGTCTGGATGGATCTTAGATGCTTTTGGACATTTTCCAATTGTTAGGATAGAATTTGATACTAGATAGTAAGTTGTGAATGGTATGCAACTCAGGCAGAATAGTGGTTGATAGTTGTAAATGGTATAACTTCAAATGAACATCAGGATAGATAAGACAACTTAACTGCATGATCTAAAGGAATAGATTTTGATGATACTCAAAGGATGGAATACATCCATTTTGAGCTAGGTAATACCAGAGATTTACAAAAGACAAATAAAAAAACAGGTATGTGGGGCAGAAGCATGATTGAAAGGGGTTAGCCATGGAGAAAAGAAAAATAAGTCTAACTGAGAACACATGATATGCATAAATTAAATACTAATGACCAACACTATAACTATTAGTGAATGGTTCCATATAAAGTGAATGGAATGGTGAATAATATGATTGGAATGTGAATTGGAGTAGTTCCAGATCTCCAGCTTCTGAAACTACATGGGAAATGTTCAAAAGCAGTTCTGGAATAGTGGTTCCAAGTTTTGAAAGGGGTATGGGAAAGTTTTAGAAGCAGCACCAGAAGAGAACAGGAAGATGATTGTAATTAAATTGCATCCACATTCCAGAGGTAGCATGGGAAAGCTCCTGAAGAGTGGTTCTGAGTTCCAGAAGAAATGGGGGGGCAAGGTTTCAGGATTGTCATCTTACCAGGAACACTTCTATCTATCCCTATACATATTCTAGAGGGAGTCATCCCAATTACTTTCAAGCCTATCATCCACATTAAATGGGACCAATAGGAAAATGTGAAACAATACAAGGTCCTAATAGTTGCATGTAGGTTCACCGAAAAGGAAAGAGTTGATTACCAGGAAGTATTTGCTCCAGTAGCAGATCTTGACTCAGTCTGTACTCTAATTGCCCTCACTGCAAATCACAACCTATAATTGGACTAAATTGGTATCTCCACAAGCTATCTCAATGGAGAACTGGTGAAAGACCTATACATGCTACCTCCAGAAGATATTTCAATCTAATCTGATTATTGGCAGAAGCTCTAACACTCCCTGTATAGACTCAAACAGGCTAGATGCACTTGGAACAAGACTTTGAATCAGAGACTCAGGGGACTTGGCTTCACTTGTTTAGATGCAGAGACCTACTGCTGTCTTCCAAAAGGATAGACAGATCTGCTTTCTTGTTGTCTGGATTATTTCCTCCTAGCTGCTACAACTTGGAAGTTCATAGACCCTATCAAAGCCAAACTTTTAATGAGTTTCAGGATATGGGATCCTGGAAAGGCCAAGTACATCCTGGGGTTGAAATCAAGAGAAATCAGAAGCTCCAGAAAAGCTCTTTATCTCTAGTATACATCCTAGATAGTGTTGCTATACTTTTGGTACACTGTGTTACTCACCCACACCTCATGTACACTTTACCTTTTTTTTTGTACACTTTATAACTGTGGGAATTTATATTGTGGCAGCACCAGGGTGTTTGTCTAGACAGACTATATATATATACCTACACTTTTTATATACTTTTCATACATATCACCATGTATGAGATCACATGTCTGTCTACCAATGGTACAGTGATGGCAGTTCCAGAAAGACCATTTAACCTAAATGATGTGATGAAAATTCCCGTGGTACATGCAAGCATGATAGTCATCCTGGAAAAGCCATTGCTGCTAATGTATTTTAACTGCTCATATAGAATAGCAGCCCTGGGACTGTGTTATACACACCTTGGTATTCCCTTGAAGGCCTCATAACAAGCCACCTACAGAATTGTTATCCTAACAGTATTCAACCATAAATAGATTCTGTCAGTTCTGGGTTCCACATGGCAAATAACATTCCAGAACCACTTTTAGACCTTTCCCATGCCTTTCCATACTTGGAAAGAGCAGAACAGCCAGCAGTACTACTATGGCATAATCTTTTGTCACTTAAACTCTTAGTGTTCATTCTTTTATTACAACACTATATTTCCTTCTTTCAGGTTCATCAACATACCATTACAGATCACATAATATGAGTATACCTCCGCCCATAGTATATATATCTGATGGGCATAATATTTGACCTTAAAACTGTGTTCTAGACTTTCTGAACATGATGCTAGAGGTCTAAATAAGAGGCGTTCCAGAACCTCTAGTTTATAGCAATCTAGGTCAAACAAAGGAT
The DNA here is from genome assembly GCA_038092615.1 of Boletus sphaerocystis. Lineage (NCBI taxonomy): Eukaryota > Fungi > Basidiomycota > Agaricomycetes > Boletales > Boletaceae > Boletus > Boletus sphaerocystis. The sequence goes on along the minus strand of JBBPQR010000526.1, from coordinate 6,501 downwards.
ACTATATGGGGACCTGAAGATGCTATCCATTACCCTTTTCCAGGCATATCACCACACAATATGAGTATACCTCTGCTCTTAGTATATAATCTTCCTTTGTCCACTTACAAGCACCTTAGTAGTTTCACCTACCTTAAACCATAACTAAAGTGAGTTTAGTTTTATTCCTTGCTAATTTCTGCCAACTCTAAGAGAAATTATGACAGAAAGTTGAAAGATATAATATAGATTGCACCCAAAACTGCAATTCCAATTTTACATATTGACATGCATCTAGGATGTCCTTGCATATGCTGGTAATTAGAATTTTCATCTGTTGACCCTGGTATGTTTCCACTTCTCTGAATATTCTTACTACTTGGACATAGTCAAAGGTTTCCATTTCCTTGCTTCCATTCTGGGACTACCATTCCAGAGCAGGTTCCACATATTTCCAGAACCCTCCCCTAGCTTGCAAGCCCTAGAGGGCCTAGTATCCAATTAGTGGTTAGATACCAGAAGTGTCTCTGAACCTTATAATATGTAGAAATTAAATACACCATGTCAATTATTCATGACACTAGGCAGTCAAGTACACCTATTTTTATCTAGTCAATATGTACCTATATAAGATATAAATGTAAATAAATAGCACTTCATGTCTTATTGAACATAGCATGCTTGAAATTCTACTACTTGCATGCAGATGTTCCATGTACTGTCCAGATGCTTTGCCTTCATGAAAATTGTCTGACCACTATCATTTTTGAAAAAAATATAAAAATTCCTTCTATAGGTTCTGAGAGTACCTGAAAAAAAGGATTCTTCATTACATTATCAGTATCAGAATCACTGCATCAGTTCAATTGGATTCTCACTTTTACCTTCTGAGATTCTCATTAATCATAGTTCCATTATGGCCATATTCCACCATTAACTCTTCCACATCCTTATTACCAGAAAGCAAGATGCTAAGTTCTTCCATTGCCTATAGAAGCTTCCCTAGTACATTCGATACCATTCTGCAAAGTTGCACATCATTCATGAATGGTTTACATGTTTCACACTGTTCTGATCATGCAAGTTCAAGGTCAATGATGAAGTTCACCCATGGATGTGGGTTGCGGCATGTTGGACAATTTATCATCACCAGATTGAGATTATCACCCCAGTAGCATAAAGGTTTTATTGCCTGCTGCAGCCATGACCTAATTGCACATTCAACACAAAATGTGTGTCCACATTGAGCAATGACTGGAAATACACTGTCATAACTCCTTATTAGTTCATATACTTCTGTACCATTATCTCCCAGACTCACAATATGTAGTAGCAACTGAGGAGGGTCAGTCATGTAAACTATGCAACCATTCAGGGGTAATGAAAACACTTACTTGGTACACATGGTCTTATCAAGAAACTGAATCATCTCATTGATCCAACTCATTAGCCTAGAGGCTTTTTCAAGCCTTCTGCTGCTTGGTGCTTTCGTGTTAAATGCCTCCTTCAATCGTGTGAACTCCTTGGAGTATTCCATGTCCATCTGTTATGCCTGGTACAATGCTTGATTGAATTCAATCTGCAAGTCCTTTAGATGTTTCTCTGCTCCTATCCTCATTGACTATACACATGCCTTCCACAATAGTGCCACATAGTAACCTTCAGTTGCCAGTTACATAGCCTTTTCTCCAGGTCCCCTATTTTCTTTGATTTAGCTGACTAGGAAATTTTTACTTCCATTTGTAGTCTTGCCAGGTCCTGGGTGCTAGTTGTGGTGTCTGTGTACTTTTGCAGTTGCCTGTGTATTTCTGTGTCTTCTTTGGATCAAATGGGTAAGCTGGGTTCTAGCAAGTCCAAAACCTAGAACACATTGGGGCCAGAACTACCTTCTGGTATGCAAGGCTCCAAAGATCATAAGCTCATTGTTCCTTTTGCAATTTGCATTTCCCAACTCCATATCTGCCATATGCATTCTTCCATAACTTTCAGTACATGATACTCTCATATATGCAAAGACTTACTTTCACCATCCACTTCTTCTTAACTCTGGTCTTCATCTTCCCTTTCTCTTTCTGTAATATATTATCAGCTCATGACTTACAGGGATTGTAATCAAACTTTACATCTACTTGGCTGCTCAGAAATCCAGATCGCATTGCTATCACACTGTTCTCTAAACCACATGAGAACCTCCACTGCTGTTTTAAATTTGGATTTGCCTGCTTCAACTCCTCTGTCCTCGTCCACAGACATCTGGAATGGCAGTCCATGGTCTGTGAAGTGCATGGCTGACCTGTTACTTTTTGGATGCCATAAGCAAGACTTGACCTTCCCATCCATCACTCTCATCCAAATGTCCTGATCATACATCTCTAAACAGTTGAATTCAAGAAATTATATAAGAAATCACCTGTTACTAGCATTGGTGGATGTGTGCCACCGTTCAAGACATAGAGAGTCGCCCCACCACTTCTGACATCTATGATCTCCACTGAACATCAACTCGAGAGCTTTGTTCAAGAACATATTTTATTTTGTTTAGATGGTGTTGTGAGGTGAGGTCCCCTTGATGTGGTAGTAGCTGCGAGGCGAATATGATGGGTAGTTACTGCTACATGGCTTCTACAATGACATTCCTTCTCTATAATGACGATCTTTCTGTTGTTGTGATGTCTGTTATTAATGCACTAAGCAGGGGACTTTACATATTGAATCAGAGAACACATGTCGTCTACATTAACCTTGGTACATTTGTGCACATTATGAATGACTGATCTTTCACAACCAAAAGCCCCCTCATTCCTTGGACCCAGCTGGCTATACAACTTTCTTCATCGCATAGTAGGATATTGTTGAAGATACAGCTATTCATAGCCATCATTCTTTTTACTTCATCTTTTCTTATTTTGAATGCTTAGACGACACACCATGTGTTCACCTCGCGTATGCACCTTTCCTCCAGTCCATTACACTCACTAGCTCGCTTGTTAGGTCTGACTTACTTGCATGCTAATAAGGTCAACCACATGGACATACAGCCTGAGGAGTCCTGCAACAATCACAATGGAGTCATGAACGTCAACAACAGCAGTCAAATAGAGATTCCTGAGGCTCATGAAACGAATGTGACAAGTGCAGCTCGACTGCATACACCAGGTAGTAACCCAAATGTGTCAGAAGACCCCAGGAATGCAACAGGTGACAATAAGCGTCATCCAGACACACTTGCAGAGCCTCCTAATGGAGCTGAGAGTGTAAGGGAACAGGCTGGGGTGGAGGGTGTTGAGGTGGAGATGTTGAGGGAGGAGGAGGTATTGGAGGTCATGGGTGAGAATGGCAGAGAAATGTGTTGACCTACAAAGCCCAGTCAAGTTTGTCTGTTTCTTGTCTGACTAGCATCATTCTAACATCATGCGCTAGTATGAGAGGGTCAGGCAGCATAACAATGTTCAACAACAAAGACACCGCTCCCAGTTGTGCGTTTCCCCCCGGCAGGTGGGACGTTGAACTAACCTATACTTTCTAGGAATGCTCAGCAGAAGGAAGCTATTCATATATGGAACAATGAGCAAAAGTGTGCAGGGAGGTTGGTATCTCTTTAGACAGTACGATGGCCTCGGTTCCATGAAAGAGGCCCTGCAAGCACGTCTGATAGCGCAGCCATTGCAGCAGTAGCTGCTGCTATAGAGCATGTTCTTGGCTTGATCAGCCATCAGCACCACATCACCCTCTAACCATCTCATTGATCCCTGCTGGCTTTTTGATGCCTCAGGAGCTCCTACCAATTTTCTACTTCCACTACCTTTGTGCCCACCAATGCCTGTCAGTCAACCTCTGTCCACCCCTTCACCATCATCATCCCTCTCTTCCATACTGCCCTCTCTTTCTACATCTTCAATTAACCCTCCCCTTTCCCCTTACACTGATGCCCAGGCTCACAGTGCTACAAGTGAATCAATCCAAAGAAAAACAGACATTGGTCAACAGGGAGCAGCAGATCCCGATTCCTGGGTTATCACAGGAAGACCGCATCCTTGACCTACTCTCTGGCGTCCTGGGCATTCAGGTCCATGGACGATAACCTGTAAAGATCTAATTAGGTGGTTAGCTAGCATAAGTATTAAAAAAAAATGTCTTGAGTGCAGTATGATTGTCAGAGCCAAACCTAGTTGAGATAGTATTTCTAATGTGGCGGAGTGAGATTGGTTTGTGACGAATTTTCCTTGGCTAGAGTCAATGAATCTTGACATCTCAGTGAGGTGCATTGTATCTATATTTAAAAAATGTCCGCCCTGGCAAAAAACTAGTGATGGAAGTGTAGAGCGCATGTATCTGTCCAGGATGCTATGATAAAGTCAGCACAATTCTAAGAATGGCTGGTGACAACATTTCCTCTTAAGGCATGAATAATGTCAATGTCTATCTTGTCAGAAAACTTGGAAAAATGTATATTGGGATTGTGAGTTCTGTCACAAACTGTGGAAGCTCATCACACCACACATGCTCTGTTAGAGGTGTGTTGCGCACTCTGCGCATTTTGGTGAATGCGCCACATTGTGGCGCATATTTGTTGTTGTATGCTAGCTAGTTATATAGTCGGAGTTCCATAGTCAGCGCTTCTTCAGTTCTGACTGTGGCAAGGGGGAAATCCAAAGCCACCCTTGCAACACTGGTGTCCTTAATTTGCCAAGAAAATTGCCCATCTCCATCGTCATGTGCGGTTCTTTGGAGTCCCTGGCTCGTTTCCCTATGTCTGGTGTAAAAGGTGAGCAGGTTATGTAGGTATAAGGATAAAAAACTCACCATGAATGTTATTGTGAAGCAACCAAACCGTTGCATAAGTCCCATTTTGGTGAACTCGAACCCTTCTGTGTGTTCAAAATTGGGTACTAGAATGGTGAACCCTCAGAAGAGGGCTTCTCGAGCTTGCTCAAGATGTGAACTGTGTACTCCGCACTCTGTGCAATATTGGTTTCTGACTGTGAACTCCAGCTGTGCGATTCCAGCTGTTTAATAGGTTATGAGCCCTGACCTCTAGTCGCATCAAATTTGCTCAGCTCGTTGTCCCACAGTGAAAACTTCTCGCTTCACAACTCTCTTCGCTTCCCACTCTGCCTCTTCGCCTCCCACTCTACCTCTTTGCTTTCTATCACTCCCCTTCGCACCATGTCCTTAGAACACCAATCCCACTCCCATGGCATCCAGGCGCTCACTGGAACCAATTACATCACTTGGAGCGAAGAAATGAGGGCACCCTTGCGCTCCAAAGGTCTCTGGCGCCTTGTGGATGGAAAAGAGACTCGTCCTACCGCTGCTGGAGCCGAGAAAACCGGTTGGAATGTCAAGCAGGATAAAGCTGCTGGCAAGTTAATGCTCAACAATGCCCCAGACCAGCGAGTCCACATCTGGGCTGACCAGGATGACCCAACCAAGGCCTGGGCTGCACTCAAAAAGGTCTTCGTCCAGCAAAAGGCCAGCAGTCGTTTTGTCACATATGACAAGTTTTTCAGCATCCGGAAACACGGTGAGGAGTCCCTGCCTGGTCTAGCTGCCAGAATTGAGGAGTCCATGCTGCGCATCAAGGATTTGCGCACCACTTCGTTCTATATGAAGACCCTGGACAACGAGCTCACCTGCATGGCAATGATTCGTGCCCTTGGGCCTGAATACAATCATTTCACATCCTCACTCGCACTCCTCACTGACCTGGACAAAGACAAAGTCAAGGCTGCGTTCCAGACGGAGGAAATCAACCGTCACCCTCATTCTGATCCCTCTCCTACCTCTCCTGCGGATTTCGCACTGTCTGCATCGTCCTCTGGCTGTCGATGCACCCCAAATACGCCCTGCTCGTTTTGCTACAAGCTAGCCCACTGCCAGTGCAAGTGCTACGCACTGCAGCGGGCCAAAGAGTACCACAAGGCGAACAGGAACAAGGACAAGAAGCAGGACCAGCCCCAGGCGGCCAATACGTCGCAAGCCGATCCCCAGGAGGTTGTTGTGCGCGCCGGAAATGCAAGTTTCCATTCCAGTGGTCCCTCTGATCCATTCTCCACGCTCCAAGTCGATGCTGACCACGACTGGAATGCAGACTCGGGGGCCACTTCTTATATGACACCCCATCTCCACTGGCTGTGCAACTATACCCCTAAACGCGTCCCAATCAAGCTCGCAGACAACACTGTGGTGTACTCGGCTGGAGTTGGATCTGTGGTGTTTGAGCCAGTCATAAGTGGTAAAAGCGGTTGAGCGGTCAAGTTCTCCAATGTGCTGCATGTCCCTGGACTGCAGAACAATCTTCTGTCTGTCCTGTATCTCACCCACAACTCGGGTTTTATTGTCCATATCAATGCCACCCACATGTCCTTTTCTCGCTCGTCTGGACCCCCTCTCTTCGTCACCACCATTAACAACCACAATGCCACGTTTTTGGACGGTGTGACTCAGTGCATGACTCAGTATGCACAGGCAGCGACTACTGTGCCACTTGACCTGGCACTCTGGCATCGCCGATTTGCGCAC
>JBBPQR010000525.1:0-10500 GCA_038092615.1 Boletus sphaerocystis | reverse complement strand
GGCCGCAGATCTCTGTCGTCGTGATCCCAGTAGACGCCCCGGAATATGCGGGAGGACGGGAACGCGCGAGCGCATTGAACAAGGGGAGGAGCGCAAACGTGACGGGCCAAAGATACATACATGTGATGTACGTCGCTGCGTAGTCGAATTGACGTAGCATGTAGGGCATGGCGACAAGCCGCAGGAGGACAGAGACTATACCAGCAAAGGCAAGAAGGTTGCCAATGGTCGAGGGCTATTGAAAACGTTAAGAACAATGGCGGAAGGTAAGACTGACAGAAGAACCACGAAATGTGACAATGAAAAAACGAGTCACGAACATGTCATGGGGATACTCACCTGAAGTCCCAAACCCCCGGCGTCAACAGCCGCATAGCAAAAGAGGGTAAAGATGGCGTTGAACGCAGAATCCAGGAAGGTCAGCGCGAATCCGGAGAGCGTTAGTGCTCGCAAGGCAGATATCGCGAGGAGTGCTTTCGCACTCAGATGTCTAGTCTCAGTTGTGCGCATGTTTATGTCTGAGGCAGAAGGCAGCGCACTACCAGGGAGAACGCTATCCTTTCGTTTACTTGGAAGAGTCTTTGGAATCAGATAGAACAAATCAGTCAGCGTGTGTTAGTATACCGTTCACAAGAATACAGACCTCTTCCAGAAGATAATACGCCAGCCAAGCCGCCAGGAGCGCGCACACGGCAGTAATAACACAAGGCAACAGATGGGGATGGTCCATGAAAATAGGCCATGAGAAAAAAAATGGATTTCGCGTCGCAGCATTCGCAAATGTTCCACCAATAAGCGGTCTACAATATATCTCAGAGTGTCAAACTTCCAGTGACGCGAGACGAAAGGCAACAAACGCACCCGACAATGGCACCCGACGCCTGTGAGAGGCTATATAACGGAACTGCAATGTCTTGGTTACTGTCATCGGTGATCTCGACCAGAATTGAGTGGAGGACAGCGGCGGTTCCTGCCACTAGGCCACCTAGAGTAAGTAGTCATTATGAGTAGGTATTGAAAACAAGACAAAAACTGACCGAGAAATCGCGACGCAAGAATACCGAGGAGCGACGTCGACAAGCCAAACGCGATCGTCGTTACCGCGACGCAAAGGGGACTAATGATCACAATCGGACGCCGACCAATGATGTCTTTTTGACCGACAGATCATGTTAGAAATCAAGATTCGCACACGGATTGACCCGCAAAATGCACATACCTGACAGTCTACCCCATTGATAGACCGAAAACAATTTCGCAAGCGAATATGCACTCTCCTGCGATTTAGAAAATATCAGTGTGATCTTCATAGCGTTCCACGGAACAGACATTCCCTCCCGGGGCATAGGAGTATACGCACGATAAATCCACTATAAAACCCGACCTGCTCTGGTGGCGAGAGGTGTAGATCAGCAAGAAGTTGGTTGATATAAGGATACATCTGCTTGTAGGCGATGGTATCTGCGATGTGGACAGCGATAAGGGTAGCAAGCTGAACGAACGGGAGGGGTGTTGGGAGCCTGACTTGAGAATTACCATTGGCAAGGTACCGATTATGTTCCTCGTCGGCTACGAGTCGTGTCGACTCGTCTGATTCGCCGACAACATTCTTGTTCGCACTAGCCTGCGACATGCCAGTGGACATTGAGTGGGTCATAATCCTGAAGCAGTACTAGTTACGGCCACGCAGTGTGCGCACGTGCCATTGGTTTATTATAGGGCGTTCTGCTGCGGCGCTCTGCCAGTGCCCATAATAGCACGCCAAGTGCCCAGCCTATACCCACGAGAAAAATGTCAATCTCACGAGTCGTTGATAAGTTTTGAGTGCGTACTTGAATTACGTGGTACCAACCAGCTTTCAAAGGAGCAACAATTTGTATCGTTGACTTTGAGTCTAAGACGACTCTCGCCGTGGGAATCTGACGGCCGAGTCCAACAGCGATATCGAAAGCTAGGTAATGCTGAATCCCTCTTTGTTTGTCTCTTCCAATGAGTCGTTGATGCGAACGGCTCTCTCGGGGCTATGACATTTCACCACAGGTTCTTTGCCAACCTGGTCGAAAAGGATGGCTGTTGGGGGGGTTGTGTTGGTGTATGACGATGGTGAGCCAGGAAGGGGCCTTCGACATCGAGGGGGTTTGGGTAAGATTTTTGGACTGACTATGGAGTTATTTACAATGATCATGCCCAGTGAGAAGTGGCTATGTTTAGGCATGTCGGGGCATGTCTGCATGTGTAACATGAGCAGACAGAGTCCTCTATGTAAAGTGGGAGTTAATTCCTGTTGCCATGTGTCTGCAAATGTGTCAGAATGATATTCGAGAACATGCATATTGGATCAGAATGTGTCATTTTTGGCCCAGTACGCCTTGTATGATCATATCTGTTCAAACTGGATCTGTTCTGTTGATTTCATTCATGTCTATATGCTACCTTCTGCATGAATATGCATTTTCTCAGTTTCCCAATCTGCTATAAAATGCTCTACAATTTTGAAGTACAAGTAGTACCTCAAAGTGTTACACAAGAGAAAGAGGAGTAGAAGATAGTCTCAAGGGGGAACACTCACTTGGGATAGGTGAAACATTGGTGGAACCAAGTATCTTGCTTTAGAGAGCAGATAGAACCAATCAAGAGATAACTCATTAAGATAAGATGATCCATAAGGGCTCTCCTTAAATACATACAGAGATGTTTGTATCTATGTACGTTTCTAGAATGTTCTAAGATATTCTAGCAAATGGCAGATAATGCTCTTATCTATGATAAAGATACTATCCAATAGAAATAAAGACTTAAATAATGAGTAAGAAAGATACAATGGGATCATATCAATATGACTAATATGAATAGTGTAAGCGCCTCATATGATAGATAAGATCACATAGTAAGATTAAATGATCTAAAGGTGAGTCTAGACTGATTAGTGATTAAAGATGATTAGTAACATTTAGTATTGCATAAGCGTAAGTTATGCATTAGTCTAGTTTAACCAGATTGTAATGATAAGATTAAATCTCAACACTCCTTCTCACTGTTCATGTTAGGAATGGTACAAGAGTTAACTATCGCCTACCCTCTAGGAATTTTATCTTTCCTAGGTTTTTGGTAAAAATATCTGTGAATTGTGAATTAGTGTCGACATAGTAAAGTTCAATTTCACCATATTCAACAGTTTCGTGAATATAATGTTGTAGAATGCGAACATGTTTGGTTCTACCTTCTTGTGCTGGATTAGAGGCTAAGAAGATTGCTCCTTGATTATCCACACACATAGGTATGCGCTCTAGTGGAATCTTGATCTCTCCAAAGAGGTTATGTATCCACTATAATTGTTTAGCGCATTCTGTCATTCCACACTACTCAGCTGCTGTAGATGAAAGCTGGACATGCTTTTGTTGTCTGAAAAGCCAAGAGACTATTCCGTTTGCTAGAAACATAGCATATTCAGTTGTTGAACAAGAGGTTTCAACATCTCCTGCCTAATCTGTATCAGAATAAGCAATAACACCAGAGTTGTTACCTGCCGCAGTGTATTTGATACACAAAGTCTCAGAATGCGATGAGTAACGAACAATTTGAATCACTTTCTGAAAATGTTCTTCTGATAGGTTAGAAGAATATTGTGATATCTTGATAACAGCATATGCAATGTCTGGTCTAGTTCCAAGCATGATATAAAGTAAGGATCCTATGACCAATTGATAACGACTGCATAAAGAAGGATTTTCTTTATCTTCATTTGGTCTTGTAATGTAATTAATAGATAGGGGAACATTAGTTTCTTTACAGTTTTCTTGACCAAATCAGTTTACAACTTTGGAAGTGTATTTGTTTTGGTCAAGGATAAGAGATCGCTTAGATCTATCTCTGGTAATACGCATTCCCAGGTATTCTTTGGCTTCGCCAAGATCTCTTGACTCCTATTTCTCCATGAACTTCTTTTTGTGAGAAAGAACCTGCACTTTGTTGCTACCAAGAAAAAGAGCATCATCAATGTAAATAACAATAAGAATAATGTCTTTTCCAATGAATTTGATATAAACTCCTGAATTGGAGGTGCATCCCTTGAATCCAAAGAAGACAAGGCTTTGATGAAGTAGTTTATTTTATTGAAGGGCTGCTTGTTTAAGACTATAAGTGGTCTTTTGTAAATGACAGACCTTTTGTTCCTGACCCTTAATTATGAAGCCTTTTGGTTGCACCATGTAGATTTCTTCATCTAGCTTGCCAAAAAGAAAGGTGGTTTTCATGTCTAGTGCTTCAATTTCCCAATCATGAAGTGCTGCTAGTGCAAGGACCAGTCTCACTGTTTCAAATCTTGCAACAGGAGAAAAGGTTTCTTCATAATCTATTCCAAAGATTTGAGTAAAACCTTTAGCAACGAAACTAGCTTTAACTCAATTGCCAGGGCATATAGCAAATACCCATCTCCCTTTGATAGGTTGTCTTCCTTTTGGAAGATCGATAAGTTTTCATAACTTTTGTTTATGTAAAGACTTTATTTTGTCTTTTGTTGCATCATACCAAGCAGTTTGTTGATCTCAAGGAAGTTTAGCTATGTCTTGGTATTGCTTTGATACTGACCATTCCCTATGATCAATAGCTTGTGCAAAATGGTGTTGCATCCATTTTGCACTATACATTTCTCCAAAATTCTCACTTTCATTAGTAGATCTCTGTTTTTCTTGAACAGGATCTGTTTGAATCAGTGATTCAACTCTAGATCTAGACTCTTCCTGAATTGATGTTAGTTCTGCTCTGATATCTCACTCAATCTCAACTGCTGGTCAGTTACCATATGTATTGTCTGATAATATGCGAGGTTGAGAAACACAATTAGATCTGCATTGCTCAAGAGGAGGTCTAAACGAAGATCTCTCATCACGAGTGGAATGATATTGATGAGGGTGAATACAAACTCTGATAGTGTTTCTCCAGTATGTTGCCTGGGTGGCATACAAACTAGAGGTATTGAAGCGGGTACTAACCAGTGATCTTCATTAGTTGGTGAAGGAGATGAATCTGATATAAGGAATAATTTGTGTTGGTGACAATCCTCTATATTGCTTCTATGTCCTGTGTCCAGTTTAGGTCTTCTTATACCTGTACATGTAAGTGTAAAGGGCATTCTCAGAGGTGGAGGACTTGAACTTGATTCAGGACTAAAATGAAGTAGAGATCCAGATTTTGGTGGTGTTTGTGGAGGTATTCATTGATTTGGATCTGGAGAATTACCGCAAGGGATAGCGGTCGGTATGTAAACATGACGTGTAGAGGGTTCAGGATTTGGTTGATCCTGAATTTCGTCATTTGCCCTGTTATTGTTGATAGGAATAGAAGCAGGTCCATTGACTTGGTTTCTAGAACAGTGCAGAAAATGGTTTTCATCAAAAGTGGCATTAGTAGTGACAACGACTCTATGCTTTTGTTTTGACCAAAAGTGCCAACCTTTAGTGTTTGGTTCATATCCTATGAATGTCATTTTTTCAGATTTGGGAGACAGTTTGTCTTGCTGTTGTGCTGGAGGGATGAAAACATATGCTTGATATCTGAATACTCTGAAGTAAGATGCATCAGGTTTCTTCCCACTGAATATTTCTATAGGAGTTTTCCAATCATGATGACGCATGGGTTGTCTATTGTACAAATGTACTGATGTCTCTACAGCATCTTGCCAGAATGCTTTAGAAAGGCAAGCATGCTGTCATATTGCTTCTGCCTTTTCCATAATGGTTCTATTGAATCTCTCAGCTCTATTGTTTTGCTGAGGTGTGTGAGGGACAGAGGTTTGATGAGTGATGCCTTGGGAAGTGAGGAATGCCTGAAACTCATGAGATATGAATTCCCCCCCACAATCCAAACATATGGAGGTGAGTGTGTGGCCAGTGAAAGTCTCAGCCCAAGATACCATGTTACGGAAATTAGATAAACAATCCGACTTGGCCTGCAAGAAGGAAAGTAAGGTGTACCCAGAATAGTTGTCAATAAAAGTGAGGACGAACCTGGCGCGAGAGTGAGGTTTGATTGGAAAAGGACCCATAAGGTCAGTGTGCACCAGAGTAAGGGAACGAATAGCCCGCTTGTCAGAAGTGTTGAACGAGCAATCCAGCATCTTTCCTAAAGAACAACCCTTACAAGGGGAGTTAGAGGAAGGAGGTGTGAGAGATGGAACACCAGATAAGTGGGTATGCACATGGTGCAAAGCATTTTTAGAGGTGTGGCCGAAACATTGATGCCAGATAAGATAAGACTTATCATCCACAAAAGAGGCTATATATCTACGATCTGGAGTAATTACTTCAGACTGAAACCAGTGTAGATTGTTAGCAGGGGATAAAGCAGTGGCCTGTATCACCTTGTGTCCTCTCTTGTCCCAGATACATGATCCAGATTGATTGATCTCACAGTGATAGCTGTGGTTAGTAAGAGAAGGTACTGAAAGCAATCTATGAGCAGAATTAGGTGCATACCAAAATTCTTCAAGATAAACTGTAGGAGGAGTAAATCCTCTGTTGATCTGTTGGATGATAATGGTTCCAGGTCCATGCATGGATACCTTAGATCCATTAGCTACAGAAACTTGACATACTTCCATGCCTAGATGTACGAAATCTTCAATAAATGGAGATAGATGATCTGTGCATCCACTGTCAATCATCCAATGAGATCTGCTAAAGGCAGACTTCTTATCACGCTGAAGTGTATTTGCTTTGATATAGTAGCAAAGGTATTGGTTGGATTCCTTGTCATAGAACATGTCCATGTCCAGATCTGTTACTCTATATGTACCACCACTATCATGTATAGGAATATTTCCTTCATGTGTTCTCCTTTTGGGTAAGTAATCTCTACCACATTGATTCTCCTCTTGTTGTAAGGTATGAAACATGAGGGCGGAAGAGTGAAACTCTTCGGTTTGTGTGTAGGGAGTAGGTGGTGAAGGAAGAGTAGAATTCAAAATATTAAAATAAGCGTTGCTCAAAACCAAACCTTCCAAAGATAGAACAACTTTGTTCTTCTTATTCTTTTTTCCTTTTGCATCTCACTTTGAAAGCGGTAAAAGGTCTCATTGCAAGGGCAATGGTTCTCGTCTCTCAGACGGTTGAGCTCCTGAGTCTGAGACTTTAGAAAGAGGAGTGATGCTGAAAGGAACTATGTGCATGATTCATACCCATATCATCGGTTTCTTCAATTTGGATGATTTCCTCTACGTCCATGTTACCCTCTTCGTTTTGATCCCATCTCACCCTATGAGAAGAGGTTATCATCGTCTGTGACGATGTTGGTCTGATCCTCTGGTACTTCATTTTGCACCAGTTCATCCATAGTGATTTCATGAATAAAACCTTCTTCCTAGACTGTGTTGGTCTGAGGGGCCTTTCCTTTTCCTTTTGCGTTTTTCTTCTTTTGATGCATGTCGAAACCATTTTGGTTTCGGTTCTTCTGGAAGTTAGTTTTGCCTTGGTAAGGCTTCTTGTTTACCCCAAGGCGTACTCCTCCAGATGTGCCCAATCCTGAAGGACTTATGTGATTCTGACGATTGTTAAATTGTCCCTGAGGACATCTCCACTAATTAGATTTAGGTGGGCCTTTACAAATCACAGTTGTTCAATGAACGAAAGAAGTGCTTATTTTGTCATTCTCTGCAGAGTTAATGCAGGAAGCTAAACCACCTCGAGTTCCTCTAAGGGAAACTTCAGAAAAAATCTTTTTTAGTAATGTTGTCTACTGAGAAATTAATAGCAGGAGTGGTTTGAGTGACAACTGAAGCAAAAGAAAAGAATGAGTCTGAAAGACCCAAAAGGATGACCATTGCTTGAAACAAGTCTGGCAGCCCTAAACCAGCCAAGCTCAACTGATCAAACAAGGATGTAACCTTGCCGATGCTCATTTGAGCGTTTCTTGGGTTAATCCTAGAGGTAAGGATCTGATGGAACAGATAGAATTGACCTGACAGACCTTCAGACCCAAAGAGGCCAAACAATTTGTCCCAAAGTGCTTTTACAACTGAGAGATGCCTAGCAGGAGTAGTTTGGGGATATTCTTATGAAACCAGATGGAGAAACTGATTTTCAAGGGTATTAGCAAGAATACCACAAACCCATTTATTTATGGTGATCCATTTGGGTTGGTCTGCTCCAAGAGTGGTGTCATAAGCAATGGATCAATTGATGAATCCCTAGACTAATAAGGATTGAAGAACCAATTGAAGGCGTTGAGACCAAATAGGGTAGTTAGACTGTCCCTTAAGAACAGGGATGTGATTGAGAATAGTATTGTTGACTTTGAAGTTAGTGGAGGTAGTAAGAGTGGCCATTTAGAAGAGAAGAATGTCTGCAAAGCCTTCGTCAGTGATCAGAATGTCAAATAAATATTGAAGAAGATTGAATGGTGCGTTGTCTATATATGTCCTAATCCTGTTCCTGTGCCTTGTTCCTGTGTCCCTAGTGGTGTCCTTGGAGATTGGTCAGATCTCTGATGTGTGATAATCCAGGAACAAAAGTAGCGAAGCTTTCAATTATGTCCAAGGGACTCTTGGAATTTTCGGTCCCAATAAAGCTTTTGCTCTATTTTTATCCAGAGACATTCATAAGGTTTCTCTATGTAATGTGTAGGTAAAGGTTTCCATGAGAAAGATTCAAAACATTCTAGAAATAATGTATTGAAGTAATGAGGATTTGTCATGTATCTGTCTGACATAAGTTCCTTTTCTATTAGAATTTCTCTTTGTGCACATGAATGGTATGATACATCTAAAGTCTCTGGATTACTCTAGGTGTTCATGGCAGCAAAGGATAAGTGAGGGTCAGACATTTTGAAAATATAAGAATGATCACAAGTATGATGACAAGGCCAAGTAAGAGGAATAGAAGAAGAAAGATGAAGTCCACTCCTACACATGGTGGTGAGTTCTTCATTGTTGCTCACCCTCCTTAGCAGCTCTTCTTCTTCATCTTCGGTTAATCTCTGCCAGGGTATCATAGACATCATTTAATTGTTCTGGTGAATTTTCGAAAGAACGAATTAATCTTTGGATAGGGATAACCTTTGCGAGAAGAACTTTGTCGTTTTCATAAAGGCATTGCGATTTGCCTGAGTAAAAAGAAATTCTTGCCTGGAAATCATACAGTTAATTCCAGGTCTGCGTACTCATCCCAAAAACTTTCTGCTCCAATTGAGAAAGCAGCACTCAATACCTCTCAAAGATTTCATAGAGGTCAATGGATTGTTCAGCCTGAAAAACAAGAGTCATCACTTTGAAGAGAAAGATGTTGGCATAATTGAAAGATGGAAAAAGGTCATGATGGAAGATCTCGAATCCTTGATCATGGATTTGGAGGTTGCGGGTCTCGTTGTAGGTGCGAACTGGAAAAGCCCACCAGCTCCCTTGAGGTATTGGCCAATGGTTTCATTGAGATACTGAAGGCCATTGATGGGTTGTCTCCAAACCACAAGGTGATCTAGGTGAGTCTCCTCTGGGCAAAGCCTGAAGGGAATTACCTATCGAGGGGAAATCTCCACTTCTCTAAGATTGAGAAGTGGGGTCTGGTGTTGGAACCAGACAAGGGCTACCAATTTCATCACTTTGATGTTGGGTGACACTTCTACTGCCATGTACTGACTATGCTAAGTCAGAAGTGATGGTAGGGATGGGGGTGGATGGAACATGAAATGCTCCCAATGGATGTCCCAGATCTCCTAATTGTCTTTGTCGAGTGTTATCCACTTGCTCTCTATGTTTCTGTCGATGACATTGATGCCTAGAAAGGCGTCCTCCATCCAGGGGTATTCCATGTCCTCTGAATGATGAGGAACTATGTACTTGCCTCTCACCAGATCCAGAATGTCCGCTCCCAGAAGGTCGATCATTTTCTGAATGCTAATCACTTTGACTGGCTCCAGTTGAAGCACTGGGAGGGACCCTTTGATCAGAGCTTGATTCATAGGACTCAGCGGATGATTGCTGTGAAGCATGAGTGGTTGGTCGAGACGAGGAATGATGTACTCCCTGTTGATGAGTTGTTGGACTTCTTCAGGATCTAGCTGAAAGCGTTCCCCAAGTGGGAGAGGAGAGAGAGAGGGAGGATGAGCAAGGTTGGGTGACTGATAGAGTAGCAAGTTCATTGATTAGAGAATTGATAAAAGGCGGAGGTGGAATTGGAAGATGAAGAGGGCTGTTATTGAGTGTAGATGAGGGTGTTCTTGGGAGTCCAAATGCAGCTCTTTTGATGTGGGATGGTGTGAGGAAGTATAATTCAGAAGAAGAAGGCGAGGAAAGAACTCTGAAAGTAATAAATGGATCGTTATGACCCCTTAGTCTCTGAGAATTGGTTCTCAGGTAATCATTCTCACCATGACAATGGAATTCTCCTTGTTCAATTGCACTGTTGCAAATAGGACAAGGGATCTCTAGAGGTACTCCTGGAGCAACTATATGAGTGTGTGTTATGGAACAAGGAATGGTCTCAGGTACAACCCTGGAGGAGTTCTAGGTTG
>JBBPQR010000524.1:0-10503 GCA_038092615.1 Boletus sphaerocystis | reverse complement strand
AAACCTTACTGAGAAATACTTCCAGGACAGCCCACATTCCAGCCAGGACCTGCCACAGTTATGGAAGATCATGACGTAGAATATGAGGTGGATTACCTGGTAGATTCGTGCTTCCACCATAATCCGCTGGAATACCTGTTTCATTGGAAAGGGTACACTGAAGAAGATCGCATATGAGAACCTCTTGCAAACCTGTCCAGATTGAAGGACACTATAACTGATTTCCACACCTCTTACCTCACAGCTCCACACTGCATCCACATGCTGCAGCATGACTTCCTATCCTCATTCACTGATTTTGATGCACCTACCGTGGAAATGCCGTCACACCTCTTGCCATTCAATCACCTGGAAGTTGATTCATAGAAAGAGGGTAGTATTATGATCCCTCTATTTTTCCCCTATTTTTCCTTATTTTTCTCTATTTTTCCTAACTCACTATGGCCACTTTTTCCTTACTAGCCCCCTATCTCTCAATCACGCCTATCATAGCTCTCTATAAGCCCACTAGGAGCCTACCCTAAACCAGTCACATAACTTGCGCACAGGCCAACGGATCTTACCCGAAGGCTATACCAGATCATAGCTGCATGTCACACAGCCTCCTTAATCTCCACTCACAGCCTCACACAGCCTGCACAGCAAACACAGCTTGTACAGCATTTAGCACTGCCTTTTAGCATAGCCTTGCGCCATGGGTCAAGGATATATCCTTATATAGATACTGTACAGTTCTAAACACCAAACATGTACACATACAGTAGGATAGTATATAAGGCTCGCCACTCCAGAGAACCTCAGTCTTGCTCTCTTGGAGTTCTCCCAATCTCCTCTGCAGTCTAAGGCTTATACTTGGCTAGTAAGTGCTTGCTCCATCAGTAAGGGGTTGGCCATTTCACATACAATATTGCCTCCTTCTGAAAAGGAACTTGCCTCTCTTCCACTACATTCCATCCTCACCCTTTTACCACCTCTAATCCAAATCCCATAGGTGTAGACAACATTTGCCTCTTCAAACTTACTTCCATTAAATAAGCCAACTACATCAAAGAAGAATGTTGCTTCCACTATTGCAAAACCAGCCACAACTCCACTCAATACCCTCAATCTTCTAACTAATGCCCACATTCCCAAAGGAATCAACCCACCACCATTTCTTTCTTCTATTGCTATAACACCTTCTACCTCTTCTCCCTCTTAAAGAACCCTCTCTACTTTAGAAAACTACATAAACCTCCTCCACACCTCTAGGAAGGATAAAGGAGCAATTCTCCAAATCCTCAAAATTTGCTTTGAGAAAAACAAGTCAAAAGACATCACTACCCTAGACATCTTCTTCTCTTATCATACTAGTAGGACTACCAAATCAGAAAACTATTCACATCCCTATTCATCTACAAGTGCATTTACAAACCATCATAACCACAGCTCTCATTGACTCTGAAGTTTCCAATAACTTCATTGATCCTAGTCTTGTGCCATTCCTTTATCTTGGGATCCACCCTTTAAAGTAACCTCTAACCACCTACAATGCTGATGGTTCCATAAACCACCAAGGAACCATCAAATGGAAGATATCCATACAAATAACCTCTCCCTCACTCTCCAACAATGTTGATCTAATAGTAACTGCTTTGGGAAAATGACAGATCATCCTTAGCCTATTTTGGCTTAAAAAATGAAACCCTACCATAAACTGATAAACTAAAACAATCTTTATATCTCAAGGAATCCCCACATCCATCAATAAGATCATGCTCTCCACCCAACTCACACAACAAGAGATCCTCAAAGAACAGGACCTTTCTTTATGGTACCAGGACTACTAAAATGTATTCTCTGAGACAACGTTCGATGCATTTCCCTCTCATCAACCCTATAATCATGTCATTGACTACAACCTCCAGGATCACACCTTTTCATCCTTTAAAAAGGCCTTTACTACTGCCCCCATTTTATCCCTTCTAGATACCACCAAATTATTTCCTTTTATGATAAACACCTTCTTCCTTGTAGAAGCAGTACTTCTTTAAATAGACATCAATGGTGATCTTTACCCTTGTGCTTATTTCTCCAAAACCTTCTCTCCCACCAATTGTAATTACAATATCTATAATAGAGAAGTCATCCTGACCCTCGAAGAATGTTGAGAATATCTTCATGCTATCCCATACTCTTTCATTATTCTTACTAACAACAAGAATCTTTTCTATCTCAAAGACCCTTGAAAGCTACCTCATTGCCAGGCACACTGGTCTCTTTTCTCCTAGACTTTGATATCATTTGGAAGATCATCCCTAACTCTCAGATGAACCTAGCTGATGCTTTCTTGTGCAAGAACTCAATCAATACCTCTATGGATAACACTAATGCAGCCATTCTCTCTGACCTTGCCATCATATCCACACTCAACTTGTCTTTTCTGAATCATATTCACTCTTCCTCTTCCATTGATCTTCTTAGCCTTCATGCTTTGCAAAATCTTCAGAATAGCTCACCTCTCTGTCCTCATTCTTCCCTTTTGAACTAAACCTTTGACAATGATTATCTCTTCTTCCACTCTCATCTATACATTCCCTCATCTTGTTGTTCTTTCTCTTTTCCACTTCCTATACTCTATCCCTACTTTAGGCCATGCCAGATAATTTTGCACTAAGGCCCTTGTTGAATGGGACTTCTGGTGGCTGGGCCTGGCACCTGTTATGATCTCTCTATTTTTCCCCCATTTTCCCTTATTTTTTTCTATTTTTCCTAACTTACTATGGCCACTTTTTTTAATAACCCCTATCTCTTAACCACAACTATCATAGCTCATCAATGTCCATTAGGATCCTACCCTAAACAAGTCATGTGACTAACACACAAGCCAATGGATCTTACCCGAAGGTTATACTAGACCATAGCCATATCTCATATAGCCTTCTTAAATGACTGCTTATAGCCTTATATAGCTCACAGAGCAACTTTAGCTTGTACAGCATTTGGCACAGCCTTATCCACGCAGCCTTACACCAAGAGTCAAGGGTATGTTCTTATATAGATGTTATACAGTTCTAACATACCAAACATGTATATACAAGTAGGATAGTATATAAGGCTTGCTGCCATCCCAAAGAACCTTAGTCTTGTTTTCTTAAAGTTCTTCCAACTTTATACTCACAATCTAAGGCTCTTAATTCTTAATTTGACTAGTAAGTGCTTGCTCCATCAGTAAGTGGTTGGCTATTTTAGCAACTTTTGTTCACAACTTTATTGCTAATTATGCCACTTGCTAGCAAAACAAAGTTAATACTTACCCCACCACTCCACCCTTATCACCTATCCCTTCCTCCTCCACTCTACCTTTTAAGCAACTCTCTATTGACTTGATCACTAATTTACCCCTTTCATCCTCTTATGGTTGTGGTTAACCATGAGCTTACTAAGGGGGTAATTCTCATTCCTTGCACTAAAACTATCAACATTGCTAGAGTCATCTAGCTATTCTATGATCATATATTCAAACATTCAGAGTATATAACTTCATCATCTCTAACAGAGGCTTTCATTTTGCCTCTGCATTTGCTCATGAACTTGCCCAACTACTACACTATAACATCTGACTCTCCACCATCTATTATCCACAAACTAATGGCCAAACCAAACAAACCAATCAAGAAGTTGAAACTTACCTTTGAATCTTCTACACCAATAACCCCCTCCCCATTTTTGAGCTAATATTATCATCACTGCTAAATTTCACCACAACTCAACTTTCTATTCTTTCACAAAAACCTCCCCATTCATTCTTCTCCTCAGCTATGAATCATGTACCTTCTCCTCTTTAGGAAAAACCTTTCTCCTCTCACTAACCAAGCATCTCAACACCCTTACTAAAGCCTAAGAAGAAGCCCTTGCCACTCATGAATCTGCTTGCTTTGCTATGACCTGAATAACCACCTGCTTCTCTCCATGAAGGGTAGGTGATAAGGTATAGCTGTAATCCACAAACCTTCACATTTGTTACCCCTCCAGGAAACTCATCTCCAAAAGACTGGGACCATCTAAAATCTCACAAGTTCTATTCCCTCTCATCTACCAATTAAAACTGCCTAGCAGATGGAAAATTCATGACATCCCCTTGATATTATAGATAACAAAGAAGAATACAAAGTAGATTCTATTCTTGTACACAAAAGTTACCCTGGCAACTATCAATATCTAACTGCATGGAAAGGAATATTCCTTCATAAAAAACATCTGGAAACCTAAAATCTTGTTAGAAATAGCAGAACACAGTGAAGTAGGAGATAAGAGGGATGGAGGTTGCTGATACAATGAAGACCACCATCCTGAAGGCATAATATGATGTCTTTATCTACTGTAACATTCTAAAAACCAGACATAATAGCAGCAATCTCATCCATAGTAGGCAGATTATATCTCCTTTTATCAACACCCTGCTGCAAGTGAAGGAACATCTGAACATTAGTATGCTTCTCTGAAGGCTTGGCTCTTATAATCTCATAAGCCTGTTGATAAAGAGAAGCATATGGATGATGCCCTCTGAGAATATTTGTTATAGTTCAGAACCCATACACTACGTTTCACTTTTTCTTCACTCATTGTACTTAACATATTTTCACTTTCGCAGTCACGTGATCAGGTCACATGACTTACCCCTTTTTTGATCACGTGACATTCTGCTCTTCTTCCTCACGTGATCTCTGCATGTGACTGTGTGAACCACATGACCATGGGAACCACATGACCTCGAGTCCAGACCCAGCCTAGACTCTCACCTTATCTATGAGGTTATACCATACAGACACCTTGCTTTACATGCATGTTTCTTATCTTGCTTCTCTTCTTCTATTTCTCACACCGGCCCTCAATCGATTAGGACTCAGATGACCTACCCTAAAGCTCCTTACTTACATATATAAACTGTACCTCCACATTGTCTGTTTTCCAGTTCTATTCATTTGTATTGCTCTCCCTTAGGGGCTAAGTACACTTCAATACTACTCTACTCCTACTCTACAATTGCCGACTTCATCCTCATTAATGGATGCTCTATTTGTTCACTGTCTACATCCCAATCGATAGTCTTTACATCATCATCCATGTCTTTGCCAATCACACTCAACGTTGGCTCCTCATTTCAGTATCGCTCGCACAACCTATATATTAGGTTTTACTTGCTTAGGTTCCCATCTGGTTTCATCTGAATAGGACTTCCAAAAGCCCACCTCACTATGTGCCCTTCCCTAGTATTTCATGCACACTCACTTCCTCTCTCAACACAAATGCAGACAGGAAGCAGCAGCCCTTGATTACTTTCAGCTCAACCGTCAGCCCATACCACCACCTGCCAATTATGAGATAAATTATAGCTTCATCATCCCTGATAGTTTCGACCCAAACAACCAACGACCTCTGACTCCTGAACACCAGCGCGTTCCTACACCAGAACCCACCCATCCTCATATGCCTACTCCTATCCCCACTCCTGTCCATTGTCCCTGCCAGCCTCATGTCAAGAAGGCTAAATATCCAAAATACATTCACCCAGCAACAGCGGGTCACCGGGCAGTCTTCACTCTACGACCTCGCTCCTGCCTGCATTGCCCATCCCGGTATCTCCTATAAACTCTGCACCCACATCACCTCGCTCTTCTTCCCCTTCCATCCCACCATCATCACCCAGAATGTCCAGCACTGCTCCCCCTGCCCCGACATGGCAGGATATACTAAACACTATGCAACAAATGCAACAACTGTTGCAAACATCTCTTTCTCTACAGCAACCCACCATCGCCCCATCCACACCTTCCTCATTCCCCGCCAAGCTCATTGCCGAACCAGGCTACTGGGACAGCAACCAATCCACCTACTGCATATAGTGGATGAAAATAGAAACATGGGTCCAGTGTCACGACACACTGGACAATTGCCAGAAATCTGCCATGATCCTACTCCACATGACTGGCCAAGCCGAAAACTTTGCCCAGATCATGATGGAGAAGTACCAGGTGGGTACCAACAACCCAGGTGGCTGGCCCGCCTGGGCCAATCTGAAAAAAGAGGTTGAGGAATTCTTCAGGATCAATGTCCTGAAGGAAGAGGCCTATAAAAAATTCATGGAGATGCGCCAAGGGTCTATGCCAGTTGAGGTATTTACACAGCAGTTTGAATTATACAGGATCAATCCAGCCACCACTGCCATTGTCACCAACACTCTCGGGGCATACAAGGAGAAACTGGATTTCAACATTTATTTCCAGCTATCCATTTGCAAACCAGTGATCAAGGACAACCTCGCCACTTGGCAAGCAGAGGCAATAGAGCTTGGAAAAAAGTTCATGAACATGTGGGTCGAATGGAGTAGTTGTCCTCTTCAATCCGAGGTCAAACCTTGATACACCAAAGTCAGTCTGCAACCAGGACGGAGGGCTCCAATGGACACATGTGTGGTCCAATCAACAACTGAGACACGTAAATGCTACAACTGCAACAAAACTGGTCATCTATCACGCAATTATAAAAAGCCCCACTGCCCTCGTGGTCGTCCTGTCTTTGACCCCACTACTGGAAAGACCTGCTTCATCCCTCTGCGCTCCAACATCCGTGAGATCGAGCTTGCCTTCACAACTAGAATCATCCACCGTCCATCCTCATCTTCTTCTATACCTTTGCCAGCACCCTCATCTGCTCTGCCATGGCAAACAGAGGAAGCAAAGGCCTTCTACTTCAACATGTTCATGGCACAAGCCTAGCAGCTCGCTGCCAATGGACTTAAGAGAAAAGGCCAAGTCAAATGAACCTGGGAGGTGTTCATTTGGCCAAGAACAATAAAATTTCTTTTTCATCATCATCATCTTCTCATAATCGATACACTGTCTTAGGGGAGATGGTTGGTGGGTTGGTTGATGTAGACTTATTGAACTTTATTTGTCCAGTTCTCTTACACCTTCTGAAGGAGCATCTCACTTGAGCACGGCACTAGAAGTAAAAAATAGTCTGCTTAATTCTTCTGAAAAAAATAAAAAAATTCTTCGATTAAATCTTTTTTTCTTTTAAAATCCTCCTCCACTAACCTTAACCTTAGGATCATTCCTGACGGCGATGAATTTGAAATCACCACCAATATTTATTATAAAACCAAATCAAAATGGCAAAAAAAAAAAAAACAGAAAAAGCTCTACTCAACTCCAGCGCCTGCCAGACTTTTGTAGACAAAAATGGGTACAGTCACTGGGCATTCCCACCAAAAAATTATCTTTCCCTTGATCTATTTCCAACACCGATGGTTCGACGTCATCACATGGTAACATTACTGATTATGTTTCATTAGTATTATCTTATCAGAGACATTCCAAAGGTGTTGACACCCTGGTAACAAATTTAGGAACTTACAAGATTTATTAGGTTACAATTGGTTTAAATGCCACAACCCCCTCATCGACTGGGTTGAAAAAATAATTAACTGCTGCCGATGCACTTGTAACTGTGTTATGATCAATGCAGCAAACCTAGTGCACAGGATCTGGAATCCCTCTATACGCTCCATTGAGGAGGACCTTGCTGAAAAGGTACCTCCCCAATATCACAACTTTCTTGATGTTTTCAGCAAAAATGAGTCACAATAGATGCCAGTCTGCAAAACATGGGACCACACCATTGACCTCAAACCTGACTTTGTATCCAAAAAGGGTCGGGTAATTCCTTTATCTGATGCTGAACTTGAAGAAGTTCATAATTTTATAGCTTCTGAGCAAGAGAAGAGCTATATCTGCCCTTCTAAGTCTCCCCAAATGGCACTAGTCTTCTTTATCCCCAAAAAGACAGGTGAAAAGCGCCTCATCATGGACTACCGATATTTAAACGAGGGTACAGTAAAAAATTCTTACCCTCTTCTACTTATTTCAGCACTCGTCGACCGTCTCAAAGAAGCAGACAAGTTCACCTGCCTCGATCTCAGGTGGGGATACAACAATGTTCACAACAAAGAAGGCGGCAAGTGGAAAGCAGTGTTTGTAATGCTGCTCGGAACCTATGAACCCATTGTAATGTATTTCGGCATGACTAACAGTCCGCCAACCTTCCAACAGATGATAAACGACATATTCAATGATATGTACGCCGTCATTATCATCTAGTTGGACGACATTTGTATTTATACAAAAAACAAAACCGACGATGAACACTCAGAGGTCACCAAGGAGGTTCTCCACAGACATCACAAGAACGACCTTTATGCAAAACCAGAGAAATGCATATTTAATGCTGACAAAGTTGACTTTTTAGGCATGACAGTCTCAGCCGACGGTGTCAGTATGCAACCAAAAAAGGTCAACACCATCCTTGATTGGCCAGTGTCTACCAAATTAAAACACCTTCAATCTTTCCTTGGACTTTGTAATTATTACTGTCACTTTATTAACGGTTTTAGACAAATTGCCTGCCCCCTTAAGGACTTTATTAAGAAAAATGTCCCTTACATCTGGGGGGCGGCACAGCAGAAAGTGTTTGACACACTTAAACAACAATTCACAACCACACCACTTTTGGCATTTCCTGACTCCACCAAGGACATGCACATTGAAACTGATACTAGTGATATTGCCACCAGTGTTATAGTTCAGGACCTCATGCTATGTTTTCACTTTTCTTTCAATCATTGTACTTAACATATTTTCACTTTCACAGTCACATGACCAAGTCACATGACTTACCCCTTTTAGATTATGTGACATTCTGCTCTTCCTTGTCATATGATCTTAAGCCCAGACCCAGTCTAGACTCTTGTCTTATCTATGAGGTCACGCCACACGAACACCTTGCTTGTTACGCATGTTCCCTATCTCTCTTTTTTTCTTCTTTCTCTCATACCAGTCCTCAATCCTTTCAAACTCAAACAACCTACCCTAAAGCTCTCTACTTACATATATAAACTGTACCTCTACGTTGTCTGTTCCCCAGTCCTATTCATCTGTCTAACTCTCCCTTGGGGGCCTTGGGCTTTTTAATACTACTCCTACCCTTGCTATTGCCACTTCATCCTCGTAATTGGATGCTCTTTGACTACTACATTGAAATTCCACTTGCGTTATTCCACATCACCCTTCACGTCATCATTAATCCTATCGCCCAATGCATTGTATCAGTATCTTTACTCGTCTGACCTATTGTCTTAGGTCCTCCTCGTTCATAGAGGTTCCTATCTGGCTTCACCTGAATAGGACTGTCTGAAACCCAACCCTACATTGCCTTTCATCCCTGTCTATGCACACTCACTTCCTATCACAATATGAATGTAAACAGGAAGCAGCAGCCGTAGACTTCTTTGAACTCAACTGTCAACCTACGCCCCCATCAGCTAACTACCTCATCAATTACAGGTTCCCAGTTCCCGACAACTTTGACCCAAACGACCAACCACCACTAACTCCCGAACCTCAGCACGTTCCTATGCCAGAACCCGTGTGCCCTCGCACACCCACTCCTGTCCCCATTCCTGCACATTGTCCCCGCCAGCCTCGTGTTAAGAAGGCCAGACATCCAAAATATATTCACCCAGCAACAGTTGGTCACTGGGTAGTCTTCGCACTTCGACCCCACTCCCACCTCCATCACCCATCCTGATATCTCCCATAAATTCCACACCTGCCTCACCCCGATCTTTATCTCCGTTCATCCCACCGTTCTCACCAAGGATGCCTGGAACCACTTCTCCTGCTCCAACATGGCAGGATATCCTAAACGCCATGCAGCAAATGCAACTACTACTGCAAATGTCCCTCGCCACACAACAACCATCACTCCCGCTCCTGTACCCTTTTCCTTATTTCCCTCAAAGCTCATTGCCAAACCAGGCTACTGGGACGGCAATTGCGCCACCTACCGTATATGGTGGATCAAGATTGAAACGTGAGTCCAATGCCACGATACATTGGATAATCGACAAAAATCTGCTGTGGTCTTACTCTGCATGACCGGATGAGCCAAGAACTTTACTCATATCACGATGGAAAAATACCAAGCAGGTTCCAATAACCCAGGTGGCTGGCCAGCCTGGGACGTACTTAAAAAAGAGGTTGAGGACTTCTTCAGGATTAACGTCTTGAAGGAGGAGGCCTATAAAAAACTCACGGAACTGCGACAAGAGTCCATGCCTGTAGAGGTATTCACACAGCAGTTTGAGCTATACAGGATCAATGCAGGCATACTTGCCAATGCCACCAATGCACTACATGCATATAAGGAGAAATTGGATTACAACATCTACTTCCAACTCTCCATTCGCAAACCGGCAATAAAGGACAATCTCACCATGTGGCAGGCAGAGGTGGTGGACCTTGGTAAAAAGTTCACCAATATGCGTTTGAAAAGGAGTTCCTACCTCCTCCAACAGGACGCAGAACCCAGGTATACTGAGGTTAGTCTCCAACCAGGCCGGGAAGCACCTATGGACATGCGGGCAGTTTAATCTAACATCAAAATGCACAAATGTTACAACTG
>JBBPQR010000523.1:0-10504 GCA_038092615.1 Boletus sphaerocystis | reverse complement strand
TTCCTGGGGAGGTTCGGGTGCTCCGTCCGAGGTCGACCCTTCGTCGCCCATCCCATTATCACCAGCTCTAAGTTGACCCTCCTCTCCCTCCATCCCTCCATCATCTCCCAGAATGTCTAACCAACCTTATACCTCATGTCCACCGCATGGACTCCTTCTATACCGGCCCTAAAGTACATACCCACACCTGCCCTTAACCCGTCCTTACATATATATACCGCACCATGTACTCTAGTATCCCCCAGTCTATTCACTTGGTTCTTACCTGGTTCCCTACGTCCAAACTGCCTGAGCATCCACAGTGGAGGGCTATTCCCCTCTTGCCAGTTATGCCACTGTAAAAGGCTCCTTACAATCGTCTATGTGACTCCTCTACCATCGCCTTCACCATCGCCCTTGATGGGCTCACCATTATTTATGGTTGAAGTGATGCTCTGCAACAACATCAAGGCATGACCCTATCCAAACCGATGTGGCTCACCTTTTCCAGATACAACACTTGCAATGTGCCAATCGTCCCATGACCTGACTGCGGAAGATGTTCGACCACAGCCGCAATTGCAGCCGCCGGGCTCGTCCTCGCATATACATTTTCATGGCCTACACAAATCAGTCATGAGCAAACAAAGGAGCAGACAAACTGAGAGACGCACCCAAGAAAGCGAGCATATCCCCAAGGAACCCCTCTGCCACATCTAACCCATTATCCTCCCACACATGACTCACTAACCTTGCATTCTGCTCGTCTTCATCATGACATGTGACCCACACCTCAGGCGACCAGTCCAGGTCAGTCAGATCGAACGACTAGCCCCACAACCGTTTGGTAAGCCACGCTACCTGCGTCCCATCTAAAAAAGGGGACTCACCTGGAGTGCTTGAAGACACGAATTCTGCACATGCGTTTCTTGAAGGAGTGTTCCCTTGATCAACACCCTCACCTCATCCCGCGTTGCACTGGCCTGGATGGCCTCACCCAGATCAATGAGGAGCGACAATGCATCCTTGCTCAACCGCGGTTGGGTCCTCACCATGTGCAACACATGTTCGAGCATCATTTTGCAGGGAAAGGCGGTATCGAAAACTAGCGTACGTGTGAGTGCATTAAACGACAAGGGACAGGAGAGGGAACAACGTACATTCGCTCCAGTGAAACTTGATCACGTCCAACACAAGCACAACCTGCTTGAGTGCCTCGTCTTCACCCTGCTCCTCTTCCCTGTTGACGCCCACCCCACCCTGACGCGCTACACGCGCCAGCAAAAAAAAGGCAAACGAAAATGTTGCCGTGTCAAAGGGCACTTGCTCCGACAGTGTTCATAGTCTATAAATCACATGAAGTACCAATGCTATCAAAAACGTCAGAAAAAAAAACACCATCCTTAAAAACAAACAACGCACAATGCAACGGTTTGGCAGCCTATGCAGCAGGTACACATCCCACCTCCAATGCTCTCAATACCACCACACCAACCCACCTGCGCAAGCTCTCCAACCGCTCTGAACAGCACCACATCAGCAACACAAACATTTCAAATGGTCTCAGCGACAGGTTGCACATAGTCCCATACACTCGTGCTTGCGGCCTCACTCTCCACCATGCTCCTGACGAACGCGAGCCCATGAAGGAGGCATGCATGGAGGCCACCAATACATTCCCGCACAACAGTTTCCTTGGCAAGCTGTGCCTGCACCAGCGCGTGTGCCTCCTTGGACAGCCTCCCACCAGCAGTGGTAGACTTGTCTTTTTGCTGGCAAGGCTCTGACACAGCTCTGCTTCCCATCACGCAATATCTGCACCATTGCCCTTTTTCAGTCCATCATCCCTTTTCTGTGCCGCAAGCACTGACACAGGAGCGCCAGTGGGTTAGGACAACCATCAGACACATTAGGACACACGAAACATCACTATCGACATACGTCGTCCCCTCTGGCATCTTCCACATCCCAATCTCCTCCTCTGTCAATGTGTTGAGCACCTTAGCGTCGATGTTCAACTGGAGCTGGTCCATCACATGCGGTAGCACAACGTGTGGGGCGATAAATGTCAATGTGGTGATCGTGCAGTAGCTCACTTCCGCGAACCCCAACTACATGTACATCAACAGTCAACATGGACACAGCAATCAGCCTCGTATCGTACTCTACTCAGACAAACTCGACATGCACCTTGGGATCCATCATGGATGCCTCAAGGATATGTTTCATTGCGAGATTGAGATGTCCAGTCACAACCTCGAGGGGATCCATACCAGCCCTCTGATACAGCTCGATCCACAACATTCTTGATGGTGCACCTGTCCAGTGTACTGCATCACATCCAATCTGATCAGGTTACATTTTGTGCATGGGAAAGAAAAAAATGGGAGGATGTACACATGGAAGGATGATGTGCCAACACCACCCAACCTACGATCAGCGTCTCCCGTGCCAACTTGTCCAACTCACACTCGCTTCCAAACTCCATATAGGCAAGCAAGATGGCAGCATACCTCCCCCACTTGTCCACCACCCTTTCCTGCTCCTCACCCACTGGAGATGTGGCCGCAGCAGCCACAGCCACCTTGGATGACGACATAGCAGATTTAACATGGGTCAACAATGCCATCAGCGCATTATGCCATTGCGTGGCCAAATCTCCCACATTGTCAGTGCAGTGGCGTGAGAGCAACCATTGTCTGTCACCTAAGATCCAGTACTCATAGTTTATGAGTGATAGATTGCTGTCAGTTATCCTTCCATCAGGGAAACAGATTACTACCTCCTGGGTTAACAGTAGAGTGGTATCAACGGTGAATGCCTTTACCACATCTTTCCAGTCTGATGTATGCCAGTTAGGTACGGATGTGATCAGGGATGTTCCTGTGAACTCTTCCACAAACCTAGAGCATTCACCCTCAAGTTCCCCATCATCCAGAAAGTCGATGACAGTATTAGAGGGCATTGGCATTTCAAAAGTTCCCTCCTTCCATGCACAGGTAGATTCGCGCACGGACTGGATCATGACGTCACACAATTTATGTACGTCAAAGAATTCCCAGACATCGTTGAAAATAGTTTTAAGCACTAGCAATAGTTCGTTATCCATTCCATTTTTGAGCATGTCTTTGACATCCCACCGTCGCCTAACGTATGCTTTATTCCATTTTTGGATGATGTCTTGTGGGTACCCCTGCTGTATATACAAGTTGGAAAGTTCTCATACAGTGGTCAAGTAGTGCTCTAGTTTACTTGATAGGGTGGCAAGACGGGACAACTCTCCGATGAACATTCCTCGTTTAATGTCCAACGGGTGGGCAGAGTCCCAGGGTATCCTTTCGAGGTGATTACGTGGTTTGCAATAAGGTTTCCATTGAATACTTTTATCTGAATCAATATAGATCCAGAGATCAAGGAAGGCCAGACTGCGTGCCAGTTCACCCCATTTAATGGTACATCCTTCGAATTCAATCGTAGCATCCATATAAGACAGGGTGTTAGGTAGACCACGATAAGCAGGGTCCCATTCATCTGTATACATGACAGCAAAGATGTCATCGATGTAGCGCTTATAGAAGGCTACATTTAGCACCTGATGGATCCACTGAAGCTCGTAGAAGTCACCGTACAGATTTGCAATATCTGGTGAACAGGTGACACCCATAGCAGGGCCACTAAGTTGTTAGTAGACCCTTCCATCAGGACCCTTGATTAACAAGGAAGTCATTGCTGTAACGAGAATTTTCCTAAAAGTGTCAGGATGCAGAATCTTATTGTCGAGTTCCTTATGGGATGCGCCCTGAGCTAAGCCTTCTAGGATATATTCTATCCATATGATTTCTCATCTAGAGCACCCAAGATATTGGATGGTCAGAGATTGGATAGTCAGAGTTGGATGGTCAGAGATTGGATGGTCAGAGTTGGATGGTCAGAGTTGGATGGTCAGAGTTGGATGGTCAGAGATTGGATAGTCAGAGTTGGATGGTCAGAGATTGGATAGTCAGAGTTGGATAGTCAGAGTTGGATAGTCAGAGTTGGATAGTCAGAGATTGGATGGTTAAAGATTAGAAGATGGCGATGTCGCAGCATTTGGTGTTGCAGATGTTGTAGGATTGAGGGCTGGTGATGTTGCAAGATTTGGTGACAAAGTGGCAATACTTAACAACATGAAAGATATGTGGGGATTCAGCTCAGATAGCATAGGAGATACAGCAGACATAGCTATAAGTGTTGCAAGATGGAATAATGGCACAGCATGTGCTGTAAGACAAGACCTGAAGTTGGATGTTGCAAAGTTTGGCATAGAGGATTTGCTATAATTATGCTCACCATTTCCCTCTTTCCCTTCATTCTCATGTTCTTCATCCTCACCCCCACCTTCAGCATCCCTTGCTTTGAGTGCAATCTCAGCATTGGCATTGGCATTTCCTTTGTCTTGCTCCTCGTCCTTGCCCTTGGCATTGTCATGATCATGCTCAGTATCACCCTCATACCCTTCATTAGTGGTGTTAGGTGTTGTTTCATTGTTGTCTGGTCGGTGGTTGATGAGTGAACATTTCATCATTGTATTAATTGAACTCACCATATACCTGTTCCAAAAATTCACTATCAGCCTCCACCAAATCGGTGTCAAAGCCTATATAGACATCAGTAGAGTCTTACCTATCCTTCATTTTCCTGGTATGAAGACTAGTATGAAAATCACAGGTAAGTTGAGATAGTAAGCATATCATAAATGAACCTGACCTTGTGATGATATAACCACCTTCTGAATTCATCAGATCAGGGCCACCCATCAACACAGTGAACTTCCATCTGGTTCAGTTTTTAAGGTGTTCTAGGACATGTTGAAGGCAGCCACCGCATTGTTGGATATTATTAGGTAAGCAAAGAAATTCTATTAGCACATTCCCAGTCACTAGTAGAACACTTACTTGCGAAGTGTGACTGGGTTCTCCTTCTCAGATAATCCCTCAGATTTGTTACCTCCCTTTCCTTGGATCATGTCCCTTGCATTCTGCTTGAGTTTCTTGCACATTTTATAAACTTTGTCCTTGATCTCAGATGACTCATTTTCAAACATCTCGCAGATTTTCTTGTTGATGTTGGCAATCAACATATCCCCAATTTCTGGCTAAATATGACTCTTGTAGTGGGTTTTTGAGTAAACCTTCCAAGGCTTTTTCACCCACATTTTCTGCTTGAGGAGCTCACTGATAACCTTCACAGTCTTGCTATTAGCAGAACAATTATGGCCTGCCCTAGCATGCCAGTGCATCCAATAACAAAGTTGCTGCTAGCAATAGAAAACAGCCTTTGCGAGGGCAACATTTTGCTCTTCAGTCAAAGCAGCATCCACTGGTATGTCTGGTAGAGTGACTAAACACTCTGGCCAACTCTAAAACCATTTCTGAAACAGTGTTGACCATTGCTTTATATATCATTGGCCACTAATTTGCTTAAATGTGACAAGCTCTTCCTGGAGGAACTTTTCTGTTCATTAGAGTCTATTCAATCGGCATCTTAAGATAGTGAATGGTGTCAGGATGTAAGCTAGATGTTTAGCAGACAGTCACTTACTTTCGAGAGGGTATCATTTTTTTTTTTCCTTTCACACACAGCACCACTAGATGTGACAGGAGGCAGTGAGTATGGCTAGAGACAAGCATGTGTCTGAAAGGTGAGAGTGGTGCAGGTCATGATGACAATGTCAATGCCACAAAAAGGTACACTGGTAGGAGGCACATAGGGATGCATTAAAGTGGATATGTGTGTGCTTAAAAGATGGGGGGGACACAGCTAGTAGGTGTGGTGGGACAAATCAATGGGAATGTGTTAAGATAGATACACATACATTTTAACGCCAGCTAGCAGGCACATCAGAGTAATCAATGGTGACACATCAAGATGGATATTGGATATCCATAAATCTAGAAGTGTAAATTCATGTCAATTTAATTGATTAAAATGATGCTCATACCCACTGGAAGGGTACATTTGACCTTGAATATTGATCTTCCTAAGATCCCGATGGAAATTGCTTAGATAGAAACAGAACAATTATTGAGCTCCATGGTATCTATGAATTGTTTTTGTGATCTCATGTGCCTAGTTATCTATCAGTGTAATGTCAGGACCTGTTTGGAACAATAATAGCCCATGGCACACCAGGTTGTTTATATCTGCACCCTCCATGATATTCAACAGAAGGTCTTGTAAGGTCTTGTAAGGTCTTGATGACAGTATGAATGGCTTTGAAGAGGGCACTCTCAGGTATAGTGCTTGATGCGGGTGCCTATTTTTTAGAAGTCAATTTCTGCATATGCTTATAAATCACCTCTACCCTAGAAAGAGTGGCAGAAATTTGTGTATACTGCCCTGAGACAAGGAAACCCTCCAATTACATCTTTAAGGGCAGATTTGATATCGGACTCTGAGTCTTGAAGTCCAGCTATGGTAAACCTACCACATATTGTTAGTATGGTTATAATTTGGAAAGTCTAGAATGTAAACTTGCCTGTCTGAGAGATGGGTATCATTGTTCCTGCACTTTGGTCATTCAGAACTTTAATTATACTCTAAGACAGTATTCTTGCATTCACCTTTGACTGAGCTCACCAATGGATTAATGCACTGCTTTGTGAAGCAATGATGTCAGCATACATCATACCTCATATCCACCTCATGGACTACCTTCTATACCAGCCCTTAACTAGAGTATACACCTGCCCTTAACTGTCCCCTTACATATATATACCATCTCCTGTACTCTAGATATCACTCAGTCTATTCACTTGGTTCTTACCCGGTTCCCTACATCTGAACTTCCTAAGCACTACAGTGGAGGGCTGTCTTCCCTTCTTGCCAGTTATGCTACTGTAAAAGGTACTCTCCACACGATGATCCCACCATACTCCTTACTGCTTTATCTATGGCCTTGATGGTCCTTTTGTCAACATGTCACATTGCAGCAGTGCTCTGTAACAGGAATATTGGTCTCTGATTGGTAAAACATATGCCTGGTGCTTGCATGCAGAAAAATTAGTAGAAGAGGCATGCAAACCTAACATCATCCTAGTTTCAAAAGCCTATGAGACTGCAGAGACCATCCCATTCGGTGCTATTTTGATATATACAGAGCTCAAACAGAGCCTTAAGGATAATGCCGTTGCCAGTGCTGCAAAGTAGTTACAGCAGTCTGCTGATTTAGCCTCAGCTTGCCAGATCAATCATTTTTTTTTGTTGGCTCATTTCTTGCTGACCATTAACTATTCCTCATGCTCTTTGCTTGTGATGGATCGTTTTACTCCCTTTCTACCAACATTGACAAAGATCCCCTGCTGTTCATCAAGCTGGTCCTTGCCCTATTATCCAGCATCTCCTGGCATCTTGGCTTTGACCCCCTCTTCTTTGCTGGGCCAGGTGAAAAATGAATTGTGCTGGGGAGGGCAAAGATACACCTTCTAGCAAGGGTTTATTATAGGGCCATCATAATATGTGAGAAAAGGGAACAAAGGTCTCACTGTGCAAGGATTGTCTTGGTCAATACTATGTATACAAAGACACTTGGCTACCTAGAGGGGGGCTAGATAATGTCATTAATTACAAACTCTTCACCAAATGTGAACTGTGACAGCTGGCAGCAAGAGAGGAGCAGCTTTTTGGCCAGACAGATGTATACAACATCTTTCGTGGGTGCCACCCTGCTGCAAGATCTGCATGGGATTACAAGGATAACCTTCCTAGTATTCCCATTCTGGTATATGCTGATTACGTCCAGTATGAGGGCTCTGAGAGATCTACCAATACAATCTGCCAAAGATTCTCACAGAATAACCTAGCTTTTGAGTCATGCATTCAGATCCACACGGTATCAAAGTCATGTGGGGTGTCTATTCTTTTCTTTTCATGTTGTCAAGAATTCTTGAATGCCATGATATGCATAATTGCAGATGAGCCTAGAATCCCATACTAGTATAAAAGCAGGAAAACTCATTGTTTGTTCCCAAGGCCATTTCAATGGTGTATTGAAGGGCTTGCTTCACTGCAATGTCAGTGAGCCAAATATCTGGAAGTTGATTGATGACTCACAATCCTGAGGAGGTAATCCTGGATTGGCCTGAAGATAACCAACTCAATGGCATCCCCTTTCCAAAGTATGCCACTATTTTGGGTGATTGAGGTTTGGCTAAGAATTATGGCCTGAATTGCTCTAATGATAATATGGTGGGAGGTATCACAGTGAGCTATGAGCTATGGATTACATGCATTCCTTACTGATTGATGTGATTATCTTCTGCAGGGCACCTTTCCTTTTACGTCCACTGAGATGATGACAAACAAAGGGTTAACAGGCCAAGTTAAACATGAAACTTGCCATGATCTTGAATTCTTTTTTTGGTTGTTGTGAATCATTAGTGTTAACATGACCGGCCCCTACAGCAGCCAACGAGAATGGTCAGACAAACTGCCTGAACCCACCACCACCAGTTTCCCTAGCCAAACCCATGAACCCTGGAGCTGAAAGGACAGAACAGAGTGGTTCCTATGTGGGCCACATTACAGCTGACATCTTCCAATATTCAAGCACTCGATTCCGAAATCACAATTTACCCTTTGCATGACTTCATACTGGCATGATGGTGATGCTGGCAAAGTGTTCCAGGAGGGCATGCTCCAGCTAGCAAAGCATTTCTGATGGATCAGGCAGTTTGATGGGAAATACTATCCATTCAAGATAATCACTCACACTGAATTTCTTGACATCTTAGCCTCTATGTGCAACACCATCCCCTTCTGAAAGCAATACTCCAATTAAATCCAAAGTACAAGCTGCTCAGGATAGATACCAAGCCACCTTGTGTGACACTGACAACAAACTTCCAGATGGGTTGCTTGACCCCATTTATCTAAACACTTTGTTCATACGTTTTGATAGCTTGATATGGGGGAGATAGGGGAATGTGTAATGGTGGCATCAAATGTTGATCAAAGTGACTCATCAATTGATTCCATGCCCATCACAGTGACATGCCTTGCAAGAAAGAACCCCTGTGTCCAAAATTCTGACATCTTATGCTAGTAGCTACCATGGATGTAAGTGCTGTCTACTGCCGTGCAAGTCATATACTTTTACTTTCTGCACCTATGGTCGAGGAGGGGTCTGATATAAGGTGAGAAGCATATCAGTATGTGATTCTGGGTTACTCCCACCATCTTTAAGTATTATCTTCTAATTTTCATCCTAGTCTAACTGGTTTTTCATGTGCTTGTAGCTCGATTGCATTGACCCTTGACTACCTGGAAGGCTGGAACTGGTGCCATATTGTGTTTCGAGTGTCAGAGCAAACCTTGCATCATACAGAAACAATGTAATGAAAATATGAAAATATGTAGATATAGCAATATTCCATAGCATTTAAATCATGAACTACTATACAAATGAAGAGAATCCTGGGTAATATAATGGGAAAGACAAGAATATAGTGTGCATTGACTTGGAAATAGCGAGGGTGTTTCACAAAATCATCCTCCTGTATTGATCCCTCCCCTCCTAGGTGATCTGCTGTGTAAAGAATGCTAGTCTTCATGTGAGTGCTTGTTGCCATCCTGTTTTTAGCTCATAGTAGTATCCACTCCCCTGCACACAATGCTGCCGCTAATCTATGATCAAACGATCACATCAGGTGGATCAAGAATTAAAGTCTGAAGTCTGCTTTGACTTTCAAGCAGTTTGCGGTACCTAAGGCAACTGTCCTGAATTTGCTGATCAGATGGGCAGTCTTCTTCAGGTCGGATGGTCTCCCACATCTCATATCTTAACAAACATAGAGGGGGTGATGCGTTCTAGGGGAGGATAGGAAATAAATTTCTTGGTGGCTGGGTTATAATGACCACCATGTCTGAAGTACCTTGCAAGTTTGTTCATGCCCGTGAGGAAAGTGACACCACTCTCACCATCTGTCTAGTAGTTGCATATGCAACTCACAAACAGGAGCTCAGGAATGGCTCATTTTCACTTGCAGACTTCACCTCATCTGCACTTGTGAAAACCTGGAGTGGCCCACAAAGGTATGCCATTGATGTTGCAAGTAGAATTGGCAGGTCTACATATGTTATCCAGAAAGGATTCATTGGTGGTGCTGGTGGTGCTTTGCCATTCTCGATGCTGATTGAACAGCCCTTCAAGGTTAATGGCAGTGATTACATCAGCCAAAATAGCAACTCTAAATCATGGTGAATCTTGTGCACCCCCTCCTTGTTATCCTGGTCATGGTCTGAGAGAAATTCTGATGCTGTGAAAGGATGAGTACTGTTGCGGAGCATCACTTCAACCTTAAATAAAGGTCTACCCATCAAGGGCGATGGTGAAGTCGATGATAGAGGAGTCGCGTAGACGTTGTAGAGAGCCTTTTACAGTGGCATAACTGGCAAAGAGGGAATAGCCCTCCACTGTGATGCCCAGGCGGTTCAGACATAGGGAACCGGGTAAGAATCAAGTGAATAGACTGGGGGATATCTAGAG
>JBBPQR010000522.1:0-10533 GCA_038092615.1 Boletus sphaerocystis | reverse complement strand
TCGAAAATCGTGCCGCCGGTGAGTCCGAGACCAAGGGCGCCGAGGATGGAGAATTTGGCCAAACGGGTGAACACGCTTATTGCAGTCCCAGCCGAGCTCACGAAGTGGTCCTGTATGAAGGGGCCATTGGACTGGTGACGGCGACGGGCGAGGGCGAGGGCGAGGGTGAGGGGGACGCGCCGGAATGAGAGCATTGCAAACA
The DNA here is from genome assembly GCA_038092615.1 of Boletus sphaerocystis. Classification (NCBI taxonomy): domain Eukaryota; kingdom Fungi; phylum Basidiomycota; class Agaricomycetes; order Boletales; family Boletaceae; genus Boletus; species Boletus sphaerocystis. The sequence goes on along the minus strand of JBBPQR010000522.1, from coordinate 10,331 downwards.
AGTGCAAACATTCTTGCCAGAATGAAACCCGATATCAAGTCACCTGCGAGTATCATCGCGGGTAGGCCTCACCGCGCTCGCACAGCATGTCATCCGCCTGCCTGATGGTTTGCACTACGGCCGCCTCATTAAGCCACCTACGACCGGGGTGATTTGCCGGCGAGCGTCTAGATGGCAGATGCGCAAGACACGTGTACAAAACACATTGCTTGCCCACTTATAAACTGCCCTTCTCGTTCACGTAGGTGTGCCCATGATTGCTCTCTCCCTGCTTTTCCTCTTGAGCCCCTTGGTGCTCGCAGCCCTTTCGAGTCCTTCAAGGACGAGAAGCGCCAGCCCCTTTATCTCTGCGGATGGCACATCATTCACACTGAACGGCAGGCAAGTCCCTTGGCAGCTTCCCTTGGCTATTCATTTATCAAGAACGATGTTTGGCAGCAACTTTAGGTATACCGGTACGAATGCTTACTGGTTACCCGCCTTAAATACGGACGAGGACATTTCGTACACCCTCGGCAACATCTCTGCCATCGGTATCAAAACGGTTCGCCTGTGGGCATTTAATGGCCAGTTCATCTCTCGATAAAATCACCATTCGCTTATTCATAAATTATCTAGATGTCGACACAGTCCCCATAAACGGCACCTGGTTCCAACTCGTTCGCAACGGGACAGTTTCCATCAACGATGGCCCAAATGGTCTCCAGAAGCTTGATACCGTCGTTAAAATGGCGGAACAACACGGACTTTACCTTATCTTATCTCTCACCAACAACTGGTATCCGCAGCCCCTTTTGAATAGCACGGGTCAAGTCAATAGCACCATCTCCGCCCGCGATGTCACCCCCGGAACTAATAATTCCTTACCACGTAATTACTTGTCTAATGACTACGGTCAGCGTTCATCCAGTCCATCCATGACGCCGCTTCTCATTTTCAAATAGGTGGCATGGATCTCTATGTTCGACAATTCGGTCTTGAGACTCACGATCAGTTCTACACCAACCCGTCCATCCTGAACGCTTTCATGAACTTCACCACTCAGGTCGTTTCTCGTTATGTCAACAGTCCCGCCATTTTCAGCTGGGAGCTGGCGAATGATCCAAGGTTTTACGCTTCTACCTCCAGTTCCTACCTCGCTCATCCATTGCGAATGTTAGGTGCAACTCCACAATTCCTGCAAGCCCAAACTGCACGACGGAAACCATCACAGAGTGGCATGCTACAGTGGCAGCGCATATTCGCTCTATTGATCCTAACCACCTCATCTCCGCTGGGTGAGTACGCCAGCTTCCAGCGAGGTAAAAAGGATGATTGATAAACGTGTACACGACCAGAACGTCTGGCTTTCTGTGCACAGACTGCCCCAAATTATATCCCCTGAACCCTGCGCCTGCGCCTGCACCATCGGCATCTCCCGCACCTGGGAAAACGAGGCGCACCAAGGCTGTTCCAGTGACCACGGAGCAGATACTCCGTCAGCGCGCTGAATCGAGGCGACGCACTCGAGCAGCTGCTAAACTTGCTGGAACCCTCAAGGAAGACGGCATCCGCATTAGAGGCCGATGGGTGTCCACGGGTAAGCTTCATGATTCCACACCGAATGTCTGCTCAGCTATTGCACAGCTACGAGACGACAAGAGACCCAAAACGTTGGCTCGATTTACAACGGAGCCTATGGAGTTGACAGTCAGGATATTATGAATATTCCAGACATTGGTTTCGGGTCTTTCACGCTTTTCCCCGATCAACAATCCTATGGCCCCACCGATCCGTACCTGGATTCCTACACGAACACGGTGAATTCGGGTATTGACTGGATCCTCATGCAAGCACAGTCGGCGACTGCGTACGTCAGTTTCTTGTCTGTATGAGATCGGTGTCTGACTTTGAAGCCCATCAAGTGTTGGGAAACCTTCGGCGCTCACAGCTTTCGGCTTGGTGACGCAGGCAAATGCACCAGACTTCGTACCGTTCAACATGACTACTGCACCATATGCTCCTGATGCATGTGCGTCCTTGAGAGGCCAGTCGGATATGTGATGATTGATCCTTTCCGATAGCATCCAATTCCAACTCCACATACGGTGTTACTAACCAGCAACAGACAGACGCCTACTCGACATGGTTAAATAGTATGTATGCCTGTGCCGTATTGGAGCTGAGCAGCTCACTGTCGAAATGAACTTAGCTGGAATCACCTCCGGGTTAGGTGGCATTGTTGAGTATCAGGTATGAATAGCTAGCTAATTCCGACACATTGGAGACTGAATTGTACACGCAACAGTGGGGTCAAACAAATCTGACAGCTGAAACTGGCACGACAATTTCACCGGGAGTTACTGGCATTTCACAGGACCCCCAGACAACCCCAATTTCTGCAAACGGCGACACGACGGGAATCTCACCCAACGATGGTTATAGCAAGTACGTACTTTTGCAACTAGATTTCCTGCGCTACTCAATTCGATTTGCAGCATTGGGAACGATGGTGTCCAACAAGTTATGCAGACAGCCACTCAACAGATCGCGGCTGACTGAAGTTGGACTGGGGTGTCTATTAGTACTGATGGCGCGCCGTCGCTTCTTCGTATGAACGCCAGCAAGGATTATCTGAAAACGCATGATTGAACACTATGTACCTCCGAAATATATGAACGATCTTGATGATATTTGTCCCATCCTGAGTGCCCAGTTGGTCACGTGACCGGTCCAACAAGAGTAAGACGCGTTTGCACAAAGTGAGAAGAGTCTACAACTCGTGTTCCTGGGATATGAAGTTCTTCATTGACAACCTACCGGTACGTGTATCGACACGCTTTGCTTCCGACTGGGTAACGCTTGTTATATACCTGCACAGATCATCTTTCCTTATGACCGAATTTATCCCGGTAGGTTCACTGCCCTGAAGCCCGGTAGCCTGTGGTCAACCGCTCTCTTAGAACAATATGCGTACATGTGCGATCTAAAACGGACACTCGACGCTACGGTGCGCTTCAAATTACACAGTAAAGCATGGATGTCCTCATAACCAGCCCGTTCAGGGGCACTGTGTCCTGGAAATGCCTTCTGGGACAGGGAAAACCGTCTCGCTCTTATCCTTGATTGTATCGTATCAGCAGGTAGGTGGACTCTGTGGTATCATGTTGGAAGAACCCAACCCTCTCCCGCAGTTCCATCCAACCAAACGCAAACTTATATACTGCTCGCGTACAGTACCGGAAATCGAAAAGGCCCTCTCCGAGTTGAAAAGATTGATGAAGTACCGAATATCATGCGCTGAAACCCCCGAAGAAAAAGAAAAGGAAGAGAACTTCATGGGCCTTGGGTTGACGAGTCGGAAGAACTTGTGCATACATCCGGAGGTGCGTATCAGGCACACGGATAGACCCTATCGTCGTATCCTGGCCTTTGTGTAACAGTAGGCCTTGCATCCAGGTCTCCAAGGAGAAGAAGGGTAAAGTTGTTGATGCGCGGTGTCGCGACCTCACCAACTCTGCGGTATGCGAGAAGGGCCGTGCGCACCCTGGATCAGTGGAACTTTGTGACTGGCATGAGGTATCTACCCTTTCCTCCCAGGTTACAGGCAGAAGGTGCGATATATTGGCAGAACCTAGGACAACATGAGCCCGGAACTCTGATACCACCCGGCATCTGGACACTTGCGGATGTGCTCCAACACGGTCGAGACAACGGTACATGTCCTTACTTTACCGTACGAAGAATGGCAAGTTACGTGTAACTCGAAAGATTGGCCAATATTTACAATTCATGACTAGATGCCATTTGTCGACGTCATCATTTATTCCTTTCATTATTTAATCGATCCCAAAGTCGCTGAGCAAGTGTCAAAAGAGCTGTCCAAAGATGCCATTGTCGTCTTCGATGAAGCGCACAACATTGGTCAGTACAGATTTTACCACTTTTACTAGCTGGCTTAGTGCTGGGTCAGACAATGTCTGCATAGAATCCCTCAGCATTGACCTCACACGACCCATGCTTGATTCTGCTGCGCGGAGTGTGACGAAACTGGGTGAAAAGATTGACGAGTAAGTACTGTGTTTAATGTTGTTCAGTGTGCCAACCAAAACTTGAAAGGATTAAGAAGACCGATGCTGCTAAACTTCAGGATGAATATGCAAAGTTAGTTGAAGGTCTACAAGAGGCAGCAGAGGCGACAGCTGAAGATGGATTCATGGCGAACCCTGGTAATCATGAAGCCGGTGTTCTCCCCATAACTAATAAGCGTTTAGTTCTCCCTGATGATCTACTCACAGAGGCGATACCGGGAAACATTAGAAAAGCCGAGCATTTCGTTGCTTTTCTCAAGCGTTTTGTTGAATACCTCAAGGTTCGCCTGAGTTGCTGTTGCACGTCGACCACGCTGACTGCTGAATAGACTCGCATGCGTGTCTTACATGTCGTGGCAGAAACGCCGCTTTCATTTTTACAACATCTCAAAGATATCACGTACATTGAAAGACGGCCATTACGGTGACTGGGAAAGAACTTGGTGTTTCCCTCTTTCTGATCCCCTCCTGTTAGCTTCTGTGCCGAACGCTTACAGTCTTTGATTCGTACATTGGAACTCAATCGGCTGGATGAACATGCTGCACTGCAGAAAGTTGCATGCTTTGCGACTCTGGTGGCAACGTATGAGAAAGGTGAGCTTATCTCTGGAATTACAATTGTGCTGCATTGAGCTTTATAGGATTTTTACTCATTCTGGAACCGTTTGAGACTGATAATGCGACTGTACCCAATCCTGTGTTTCACTTTACGTGCGTGTTTTGGCTAGTCATATCGAATGTTTTCTGACTTTGCGACAGATGCCTTGATCCCTCGTTGGCGATTAAGCCCGTTTTTGAACACTTTAGTAGTGTTGTCATTACTTCTGGAACGATCTCACCATTAGACATGTATCCAAAAATGCTGCAGTTCACGCCAGTTGTGCAAGAGACATATCCCATGACGCTCACGCGCAACGCATTCTTGCCATTGGTGCGGCTGATCATATTTACAAGTGACTAGTGCATAACTTGCGTGCAGGTCATTACTCGCGGTAGCGATCAAGTTGCTATTAGCTCGCGTTTCGAGGTCCGGAATGATCCTGCCGTTGTCAGGAATTTTGGGAGTATCCTTGTCGAGTACAGTAAAATCGTCCCCGATGGTATCGTCGCCTTCTTTCCCAGTTATCTTTACATGGAGTCGATTGTGGCGGCATGGAATGACATGGTATGTTGCCTTGAGACCTGCATCCCCATCTTGACGGTATGTGTTGCAGGGGATTCTGAACGAGGTGTGGAAGAACAAGCTGATTTTCGTGGAAACGCCGGACGCGAATGAAACGAGCATAGCGCTCGAGAATTATAGACGGGTAAGCTGTCTCTGACCCGTGTTTTTGGAGAGATGCGACAATTTGATTGCAGGCGTGCGATAATGGACGGGGTGCAGTGCTGCTGTCTGTCGCGCGTGGCAAGGTATCGGAAGGAATCGATTTCGATCACAACTATGGACGTGCTGTGATTATGTTTGGGTGAGTGTTTGCTATATTGGGGTGGGGTCGAGAACTGGATAAGCGCCAAGGGTGCCGTATCAGTACACGGAGAGTCGGATCCTGAAAGCGCGTCTGGAATACCTCCGAGATGCGTATCGGATAAGAGAATCTGAATTTCTCGGGTTCGACGCGATGCGAAACGCTGCGCAGTGCGTGGGGCGCGTACTTCGAGGCAAGACGGATTGGGGACTGATGGTGTTCGCCGACAAGGTGAGAAATGTAACGTAATATTGGTATTTCGGTCGCTGAGTGCCACTGGAGCGATTTGCACGAGCAGATAAGCGTGCAAAGCTGCCTCGGTGGATCAATCAATACATCACCGAGGTCGCGTCAAACCTGTCTACGGATATGGCAGTGACGCTGTCCAAGTTGTTCATGCGAACGATCTCGCAGAACCCAAACGAGAACCAGACGGGGGTCTCACTGTGGACGCTCGAGGATGTTGAAAAGGCACAGGCGAAGCAACGGGAACAAGCATTGTTGCAAGAACGGCAGCAAGAACAGCAAGGTGGCGATGACATGGACGAGGACGAGTATGGGGACGGGGGGGTGGACGACGAGATGCTCATGAACCTGGACATGGAATAGTCTGAACAGAACATGGGACGGACGGGTCCGTGATTCGGTAGCGAAGGATAGTTACTATATTACATGTGTGCGAACAGAACGTCGTGGCGAGTATGTACATATAGACAGCGAGGAGATGGTAGCATGTGGGGTGGCGCTAGAGGCCATCATGGACAGATTGGACACTTTCCAGGGACCTGGATGTGAGAGCGGATCAGGGGGGGAAGAGGGATCTAAATCGAGACTGACTTGGTGTGTGATGATGCGCTCGGGTTGGCTATCGGACATAGCGGGTGAGGAGCGGGTTCGCACAAGACAAGCAGGGTTGTGCGCACCCGTAATAGCGACGGCATGCGCATGGTTTCGAGCTGCAGGGTGTCGGGTGGGTGGCGCTGAGCGTGCAGCGGTCGCTGTGGCAGTCGACGACGGCGTCACCGAGGAAGGTGTTGTGTCCGCAGGCGGCGTGTCTGACAAACTTGAGCAGACGATGACACATTCTATAATAACCAGCGATCAGATTAAACCTGACACACATCAACAAAGCAACTGGCTTGCCCTCTCGTCGGCGGAGGTAGGAGGAGCCCTTTTTCGATTTACCTCCGACGGCACCGCTTTTTATTCCGCAGCTAAAAAATTATTTTGTAATAATTTCTGCTAAGATATCTGATCCTCCTCCATCCGTATTGGCTCCCCCTTGATGACCCTCCGCACCTCATCCGCCGTCAGCGTCTCGTGTTCTACCAGCGCACGGGCGAGCTGTACAGCATCGTCAGTGCGGTATCCCAATCCAGACTCTGTCTCCTACCCGATGCAGTTCCTCTTTCCTCTCCTCTAATAGCTTGGTAACACGGCCCTCGCCTTGCCGAAGTAAACTGTAACGAACGTTTGTGGCATACACTTCTTTTTCTCACTCGCACTCACTTTAGAATTTCCGAGTCGATTCTCTCGCTCGCTTGCGCGCTAACGTTGGATCCGTTTTGGTCACTGTAAAAGACAGGCCCTACTCTGTCGGAGAAACCAAAGTTCTGTGCGGGATCCTGGTCATCGGCAGCCCTGATGCATGCGAGAATACCCACCTTGACCATTTGTGTTGCCGTGTGGGTCGCCTTTTGAAGATCAGACGAGCATCCGCTCGTGAGACCACCCTCACCATAAACTGAAAACCCTCAACGGCGACGTCGTGCGTACAAAAACAACTCACTCAATGTCTCTGCCACCCGACCACCCATACACACGTCGATCATGGCCTTGTATTCGCTCTGCGAGATTGAAAACATGTCGCCTTCCGGCAACTGAGAAGTCTGTAAAACCGTGGCACCGCATGAGCACTATACACATGACCGGTCGTGAAAGCGTGACGCACGATACCGAGTGCATGGCCACGGGGAACGCATGTAACCTTGTGCAAAGGCATTGCACCTTCGGTGTAGAGCGCAGCCAGAGCGTGGCCTCCCTGTGCAAGTCAACGTTTGGTGCACCCTCATCGATTGCGCATCAACTTACCTCGTGATAAGCTGTAAGCAATTTGTTCTTCTCGTCAATGTATGCACTCTTGCGCTCGGCACCCATGACAATCCGATCCTGGTACTCAGATAAGCGCTCTGCTTGATCGACAATGACAACGATCACCTTTGCCCACTCAAAGTGTTTCAGCATCACCTCTTTGAAGCCTTCCTTTGATGCCTGGATAGCAGCCAAGCTGAACGGTCCGGTGAGTGGCACTTTCCAAGCGAACCAAGCATACGACTCACTTGACCATGTTCTGCAATTCGGCACCAGAGAACCCAGGAGTACCTCGGGCCAAGATCATGGGATCAACGGCTATAGATCGAGACATTGGGTCAAGGACAAGACAAGGACAGAGGACGACGCACCGTTGCTGGCGACGACATCCTTCATAAAGTGAGTGAGAAGCTGTATTCTACCGCGGATATCCGGAAGAGGGACGGCGATGTGGCGATCAAAACGACCGGGACGAGTGAGAGCACTAGGCAAGTGAGAGGTGAGAGTGTGAAATTGATCAAGGATGTCAGGAGCACCAACGGATCCAAGCTTTGAGGAAAGTTTGTTGCAGCGATGACGATAACGCCCTCGGTTTGCAAGAAGCCATCCATTTCGACCAACAATTGATTCAAGGTTTGTTTCATGTAATGCTGGTCACGCTGAGATCGTTTCCCGCCAACAGCGTCTAATTCGTCGATGAAGATGATGGCGGGTTGTTTCTTGCGGGCAGCAGCGAAGAGGTCGCGAACACGTTTCGCACCCACGCCAACAAACATTTCCTCAAACTCTGAACCTGAAGAGAAGAAGAATGGGACGCCGGCCTCTCCGGCAATGGCTCTCGCAAGCATCGTCTTTCCGGTACCTGGGGGACCTGTGAGAAGAATACCCTTTGGAAGCTTTCCACCGAGGGATGCAAAGGCGGTGGGATCTTTTAAAAAGGTGACGACGTCGGCGAGTTCCTAAAAGAGTGTTCAGAAAGAGGCAATAGGTGGGTGATGAGTGTCATGCCTGCTTGACTTCGTCTATGCCATGCACGTCACTAAACTTGACGGGTTTTTGCTGGAGAGGCTCAAACTCTGTGGTGCGTCCACCGGCCTTGAGGAGGCCAGAGTTTTCCAATAAGACGGAGAGAATGACCAACATGACTGGCAGTCGATTAGGGATAGAAAATGGATGGCGGAGGGGAACGTACAGAAGCCACCGAGACCGGCGAAGACGACGAAACGAACGATGCGGAGAGTGAGAGAGCCTTTGGCTGCAAAGGGAGATGAATGCGAGGAGGGGGGCAAAGGAAGGGGAGCTCACGTTCACTGAGGGTGACATGGATGGGGTTTCCGCTGATGCCACCCCCTTTGCTGAGTGCAGCGACAAGGTTGGCGATGGCAGGATTGGGAGGGGATGGATCCTGGGTGGTAGGGGATGTGGGGTTTGCACGTCTAGCGAGGAACTGTGCGGCAATTTTTTCGCTGGTGGTTTGGGGCGGGGGTGGTTTGGAAGGAGAGGGTGGAGAGGTATTGGGGATATTTGCCGGAGAGGTATCTGACGAGGAAGGACTGGAAGGGATTGCGTCGAGGAGAGACTGTCGCTTTCGGACGGCCGGTTCTATAGCAGGCTCGCGTCCTGAGCTTGCGAGTGCATCGATATACAGCTCAAATGCCTCGTCGGAACGAAGGAGAGGGGAAGAGGGATTCTGGAGAGCATAAGGAAGAGAAGGAGGAGGAGAAGGATGACTTACGCGTTCGGTGGTGTGTTCCCAGCGGTCGATGAGGGTGTCGTAGCCTTCCTTTGAGCGGGTTGTGATGAGGGCCTTGAAGAATGCGAGGTGATTTGAGAGGTCGTCTGGATGTGCGTTTGCGCGTGCCTCGAGTGCGGCGATCTCAGCTGCTGCGTCGAGGGAGGGTTTGGATAGACGGGACCAGGGGGAGAAGGAGGCAGAGCGGGGGAGGGCGGGATGTGGCCAGTGAATGCGTCGCTGTGACGGGACACGAAACAGAACGACCCTCGCAGACGATCTGAGACCAAGACAGAGCGCGAGCGACATGGTAGCAAGGCAAATCGTGTCGTATTACTTAATCATCATGCAAGACCTCCTCCTCCTCGTCCAAACGTGCTCCACCGCCATCGACGCACCCGACGACGACGACGACGACGACGCGCTCGACATCGACCCCCTCCTCGCTCACATCGACCATCTCTCCACCAAGCTTGTCCTCGTGCTCAAACCCCCCGCACCAGCCCACGCCGCCTCCGTACCCATCCTCCGCGATCTCACCAAACACACGTCTGCGCTCGCACACACCGCCCGTCTCTTTCACGACGACACCCACGGCGCCACCCTCACAAAGCTCATCAGAACCCGCGTGTCGGAAATCATCGACGCACTCGGTGCACTCGCCCGCTCTTTCCTCGACAGCCCCCAAGATTATCTCCTCAGGATCGGCACACTCCATGATCTCATCACTTCCGCAAGGTGCCCCTCCGGCCTCCCAAAGGATAACCAGGCCGCCGTCTGTCTCGCCTGGAAATCAGACTGCGATGCTCTGCAGGACAATCTCGAGGAAATCGCCCGCATCATCGCACAGGCAGAATCACAGGACGACACGCCAGACGACTTTGACGATGGCTGGGACGAGTTCGGATTTGCAGACGCAACAAACCTGGACAAGGACGAGCTTGCCCGCACACAGAATGTATTCTACTCTCT
>JBBPQR010000521.1:0-10536 GCA_038092615.1 Boletus sphaerocystis | reverse complement strand
CATACCTATGAGCCTATGTGGCAAAAAACCAGAATACTTGGGCATCAATGCAAAAGATGGCCTAATTCACACACAATAACACTATCACAATGGCAACTGGTACCTCGCTGTTCTCAGTAACACGTAACTATTTTCCTTGCATGGGATCAGAACCCACAGTCCCCATTATGACTCCTGGGGGGTCATTCACTAAAACCCTCAGTCGCTCCTATGACAAAATCAAAGCGACACTTCAGAGAACATGTGACCGGATGTCCAGCCTAAGTATGTATAGCAAGTGACAAGGTTTCCCCAGACAAGGGAAGATGATCAAGACAGTCTATAACACTTGAATCAGGGGTGAATGTGTTTTCTAGGTACCAGCAGGAACGCAAGAATGTATGAAGATGATATCATGAGTGAAGGCAGGCCCTGAGGATGGCTTTCCCATGACAGTGTTCTTGAGCTCCTTGAGTGACACTATCATGATCAGTCATACAGCCATATTCTAGGACTGTCAAGAAACACCCAACCCTGGCCGGGTCAAATTTCGAATGTGGCCATACAGACTAATATCATAACATTGCCCATCCTCAAAGTGATACAGCGACGCTCCAATTCAGAGGGTATGTCATACAATAATACATGAATGAGTTGTCCTTTCCATTGTCCCCTTGATGGCTCTTTTGTCCTCCCTGTTGCTCAACTTCTCTTCTAGCACTCTGTGTAATCACTGCCCTGTTGTCCACCAGCGCATGCAGTGCAATTACTAGTACCATCTGCAATAGCATGCTCAAATACACCACCAACATCTAGGGTATAGCATGGGTGTGATTACGGGTCGGGCGACCAATACCGTACCCATACCTGTCAATACTGTATCCGTACCACCACGGGTATGGTATAACTGTGCATACCCATGGTATGACAGATTTACCTGTGGTGTGGAAATACCTGCAGGTCGTTGGGATCATGTCAGTACAAGAACTACACTTAGTCCTCATCCCTGATCTTCCTCTTCCTGAGTGGTGCCTTTTTGGTTGCCTCAACCAAGTCTTCATGCCCCACCAAGTCACACTTCGACCATGTGCCAAGGCAGAGCATAGCCCAGGTTGATGAGGGTGGTAGCTGGCTCCGAGTAAAATGAAGGAGGTGTTGACCTTGGGAGAATACATGCTCCACAGTAGTTGAGATCACTGAGCAAGCTGGACAACATCATTGTGGTAAGTTGGTCACTTACATGGAATGCTCAGGTAATCCAATGCAAGGTGGGGTATAAAAGTTATCCATGTTGACAACCAGTACCTTCAACATCAAGACCCATTAGTTATTGAAATGGATCAAAGTTGGGAAATTGAGACAATCTTTCTGAGCAAGTCCAAACTGTTCAAGCATTGACTGAAAGGCCTTTGCCATGACCTCTCTGGAATGTAACTATGTTTCAATCAGATATGCTGGCTCCGACTAATAAGTGATATATAAAAGCCACTCTCACCTCTGCAACCTCAATAATATCTAATAGAAAACATAGCAGTTTACCATCAGATGGCTCTGCATTCATAGTGACAGATGATGACAACTCTGATGTTTTAGCTTTTTTCAAAGGTAGCCTAGGCAGAAGGATAAGTTTGATGGTCTTCTGAGTGGTCACCCACATAGCAGCCTTGGTGGTTTTGGCAGATAATGATACCATTGAGCATTAGGAGGGTGAATTTGTCACAACTAACTTTACTGAGAAATGGTCGTCAGTGCCTTAACTGTATCAGAGAAAGATGTTTGAACTTGCCCAGATTCTAGGCTTGTATACACGATGGCTGGTTAGTATTCATTGGTTTCCACAAGCATGACATTGAAGGACTGTGTGTTGAAGCATTCCATTATGGGTTGGATACTGTACCATACACACATGTGTCATGGAGGATTTCTGCAGTCACCGGTGCACACTGATTCTGCCTCAGCACAGCCACATACCTGTGCATACCCATAACACTGTGATACAGGTACGGTATAGCCACGGGTTTGGAAATTGAACACCATACCCATACCTGCCATACCTGTACACCCCTTACCCGCAGTGTTGCTCGTACCCATACTATATCCTACCAACAACTGCCCATTTGTGCTCAATGTGAAGTTCTGAATCAGTACAGGGTTACTCAGACCCTGAAGGAGCCTGAGGCACATCTTGCAGGTGGTAAATGACCAGGGGTTCATGGGCAATGTGCCTGCAGCAATGTCTAAGAGGTAACTGCATCCAAATAAACTCTGTGCAACAATGTCAATTCAAGTCCCTGCAACAATGCAAGCTGCTCACCTACATGTGTCACAAGGCAGGTGGTCGTTGAGTCTTAAATACCACATGGTAGATGCTTGACTGCTGTTTCTTCTGCTTTTTCCACAAAGCCAAATGGGAAAAACTCTCCAAAGGCAGCCACCCTCCTCAACAATCCATGTGGGTGGTGGAAAGAGTGTCTGCTGGACGCCGAGATAGACAGCTTTAAAAGATGTTGTTCTGCACATACATGTGTGGGTGGGCAAGCCAATCCAGGATGGGGCATGATGGAATGTACCTTGAATGCGACATAGACCTCTACTCCACTTCCTCACCTGCATCCCAAGGTGCTACAGTGCAGCCAGATAATACCATGCATTCTACCCTGCACACCCTTGTGGATGATGATGTCCTTGAGCGGAATAAAGTGGTATGTTGAAAGGAGTGAGTGTGCTGGGAGGAGGGGGTGGCCGCGGTGGGTAAAGAGTTGGTGGGGAAGACAAGGAGGGTTTCTGTTGGGGGATGAGTGGGAAGTGATGTGATGGAACGGACATATCATGTAGAACTTGGCTGCACCAGCCCCAGAGAAGGTGTAATAGTGAGGTGTATCAGAAATTGGGCTTGTTCTTGTGTTCTCAAGAGGAAACAAAATTAAAAGCAAGTCAGCTGACATACACTGCTGGACACCACATGCACCAGCAAAAAAGATGAGCGTGCTCACATCAACTCAGCCAGAGCTATGCTTATTCACATGGATCAAGGTGGGGCTTCTCTTTTCAGTCTTTGTGTGGGTGCACGCTTGCTTATTATTGGCTCTTTGAACGTTTTTTTTCCTTTTGCTGTCCATGTTTTCGGGGGTCTTTTGTCGTGCCAAATCTGACATCCGATGACCTAGTTCAAACAACTGTGAGAGAGGGAGATTGTTATTGCTGGATCAGGTCAGTGTTCAGAGAACTTTGGAGGAAATTATATTGACAAGGTGGTTAGCATAAGCTACCTGTATGATCGGCGGTATCCTATTGAATACTACACAGATCATCTGTGCACCAGTGAGCAAGATCTATCTGACAATAGGTGACCTCCTTTTCGGTCCTCAGTATACATCATCACATCATTGTGCCTCCCTCTGATTCTCATTCTCCATTTGCAGTAGTCATCAATTTTGTGATCCATGTTCTTATGGTTGAACCTCTGCATGTCAGTGTAGATCTAATTAAGATACCATTGAAGACTTTCAATGAATAGAAAAGTTGTTACTCTTCCCTGTGAGATAAGTTGGAGATAGAAACGTCAAGAAAGACACATCACATCTGACAAGAAACAGGTGGTTCAACACACCATGTTGCGCTTTGCAATTGTTTCAAGCAGATAAACACTCTATGGTCAAGTAAGGCCTGGAATTGTCCATAGAGTTGGTCGTTTCTGGTATTGCAGATGATTAGTGAGGGATGGGGAAGGTAGGTGGTGCATTTTCCCCACCTGATCAATCCCTGCATTGCCTCGCATTATATACCTTGGCTGCAAGTTTATGCATACATAGTGGATATACCAAGTATCTGAATGTTCCAGTCAGTATACTGGTTGGGTGGATGCTAATGCTTGGTTGTGGATTGACAGGCATCTTTGGGTTTTGTATTCTACACCGGTCAACCTATGGTAGCGTGGAGTGAACACATATTGATTCAATGATGCACCTTTTGAGTGACTCATATACAATTCTCAGATCAAAAGTTCCATTGTCAATTTTGGTGTCATGATCAGTTATATCATCATCCCAGCAATGTTGAGAACATATTCAGCTCGAGCGGAGGTGCATGACCTGGTTAAACTTTGCATTTCAGGTAGCTATTTGAGCTAATATCGCGACATTACCCATCTTCAAAGCAACATGACAATACTCCAATTTGGATGGTTTCCCTTGTCATTTTCACCCTAGGTGGCCTTTTTCGCCTCCCCTTTGCTCTACTTCTGTTTGTCCAGCTTTACCTGCCCATCTTGTTGTCCACTAGGGCATGCAGCACAATCACTACCTGCAGCGTGCTTAAATACACCACAAACAACTGGTTGTCCATGCTCGACGTGAAACTGGGCATCAGCGCAGCATCCCCCAAATCCAAGAAGATTGAGCACATCCTGCAGATGGTAGATACTGGTAGTTAACAGGCAATGTGCCTGTAGCTATCTCCAAGAGGTAAGTCTGTATGGGATGTAGCCAAGATTCAAGACCCTACACCAATGCAAGCCCCTCACTTACACATATTATAAGGGTTGTCATTGAGTCTTTAATATCATGTAGCAGATCCTCAACTTAAGCTTATTCTGAATCTATTGCAGATAGCAGCTATATATAGAATGCACATGAAAAAACATTGTGGTGTGCAAGAAGTGCAATGTGCATACATCTTTGATTTCCTCAACAGCATAGTACGTGTCTGTGGGTATCCCGACGGTGTCTGGTCATACATCAACAATCACCATAACTGGCTTCGCAACATACTGCTTAAATAAGTTGTTTATCTCTTGATCTGATGCTCTTGGCTAAGTTCCCATGTGATATCATTCAATGACACATTCTCAAGCTAGCCACCATGTTAGATTGATGCATACTTTTGATAAGTTGCGATGTACAGTTGACCTTTTTAAACATACTGTATATACCCTCAATGTAATTGTGGTCGAGAAACCACATCTTGCTATCCTTTTTGTCCTCTTTGAATGGGATACCAAACAAGTTAGTTACATTGATGGTCTTACCTGCTGAGGACCCATTTGGATGAGTTGCAGGATACAGATTGTGCATGGTGGTCTGTCATGGACAAGAGGATGAGTTGAGGATTTTTTTTAAAAAAAGAGAATGAGTGGGTGGACGACTGTAAAGTGATCATACATCCAGTGTTGGATATGTGACCTATATGGCTACTCACCAATGGTAGTGCTTGCGAGGGCTGTTAGCTATGACAGAGGTTTAGTATGTTTAATATTAGTGTCGGCTTATAGCAAATGAGAGAATGTACCTGCTTGATCGTTGATTCAACCATTGTTATCATGAGAGTTCTGAATAGCAGACAAATATTGTTTGAGGTGATGATGCATTCAAGCGGGGCTGAGAGAATGCTCAATGTAGGAACATGCGATAAGATAACAAAATCAGAGACTTTGTTTCCAACACCAGAGACATTGTAGTCCCCAACTGTGTGAATTAGAATGAATGAAAGATGTGCCATGGGACACCAGAAAATCCACATAGGCTTACCTGGAGTCTACATATATGTATATGGCAGTGAGCTAGCAAGAAATGAGTGGGCAGTGGTTACTTACGGTGAAAGCAAGTGCATGCAGAACTGGCTTCACAATCTTGATCCACAAAGTGGATAAAATATGGTTGAAACTGTATCCTCTTGAATTCTTATCACCATGCTTCATTCTATCTTCAAAAAGCTTCATATGGACTCCCAAGATCACCCTCATCCACTCTAAACAATAGCCCACCTATTGATGGGTGTTGAACCTTTAGAGCAAGCTCAACCTTTGAGCAATAGATTGGGTGAGCGATGCTTGGACAAGGAGACGATGTTGGAAGTTGTCGGCATAGACTGCAATGCCGACATAGAAGTTTGCAATGGGAATGTAGAGCAAACACAACAATAGCATCTGTTTGGAACAGTGGATGACTCTGACAAAGAGGAATGGGATTTGAAAGATAAATGGAGTGGTAGTCAAGTGTACAAGGTCCCCTACTGGAGGGAAGGAGATACAAATGAATAGGACTAAGGAAAGAAAACTAGATGACAGAGGGACAGGTTTATATAGTGAGAGGTGGCATGATTAGGGCAGGTTGTCTGAGTTCTAAAAGGTTTAGGGTAGGCGAATAGAAGTATGATAAGGGAACATGTGGAAACAGCAAGGTGTCCATGAGGTCTGACATCATAGATAAGGCAATGGTCTGGACCCTTGGTCTAGGCCAATGTCACGTGATCCCCAGGTCACATGATTGGTCACGTGATATGGAGTGAAGTGAAGTCACATAATCCAAAAAAGAGAAAAATAATAAGTCCAAATCATAGAGTATGAAGAATTAAAAATGAGACGTTATGGGTCCTGAACTACAATACCACCTCGTCTTCCTATTTTCACACCACCTTTCATCAGCTCTCTTATCAATGAGCTATCTACTCTATCAGTCACCCAACCTCACCCTTCCTCCTACTCTTTCATCTTTTCCTCTTAGGGAACATTTTCAACTAGAATCAAAAAAAGTCCAGCAGCTAATCAATAAGGAGTATATCATTTCTCATCTCAACCAACCTCTGATGCTTTATAGTGAGTGTCCACTGAGTCCAATGGACCTAGCTCTGATTAAAGGATCCTTCCCAGTGCTTCAACCAAAGCCAATTAGTCTGATCAGAGTCTGCAAAATGATGGATCTTCTGAGAGCAGATAGTCTGGACTTGAAGAGAGGCAAGTACATTGTTCCATGCCATCTGGAGGACATGGAGTACTCCTGGATGGAAGATACTTTTCTAGGCATGAACATCACCAACAGGCTTAAAGAGAGCGAATAGGTAGTGATCAACAAGAAGAATCAGGAGACATGAGACATCCACTGGGAGCACTTCATATTCCATCCACCCCCACTTCTATCATTGCTTCTGACTCAGCACAGCCAGTACATGGCAGTGGAAGTGTCGCCCAACATCAAGGTGACGCAGGAGGAGACTCATCCAGGCCAACTTCATGGCTTAGAAACCCACCATCAATGGTCTTTGTTACCATGATGAGACTATTGCCCAATATGTTGAGGGAGCTGAATGGGCTTTTCTGGTTCATACCTACAATGAGACTCCTCATTTTCACATTTATGATTAAGAGCTTGAAATCTTCCATTATGATATCTTTCCACCCTTCCAACATTTTTCTCTTCAAAGCAATAGCTCTAGCCTTTCAGGGTAAACAAAACGCTAACCTCTATGAACTCATTGAGATGTATTGAGAAATTCTACCTCAACTGGAGCAGAGACTTCTTGGGATGAGTATGTGCACCTGGAATCAACTTTTTGATTTTCAGGCAAGAATTGCTTTCTACTCAGGTGAATCGCAATGTCTATTTCCAGAGCACAAACTTTTTAAAAAAGTTATCCATATTTAGAGACTAATCCATTCTTTTGAAGATTTGCCAGAATTACTCAATATCCTCTATGACACCCTGGCAGGGATTAACCAAAAGCAAAGAAGAAAAGCTGCTGAGGAGGACAAGTCACAATGAAGAACTCATTTCCATGTGTAGAAGTGACTTCATCTTTTTTCTTCTATTCCTTCTATTTGGCTGGTTCATCATGCTACAATCATTTCTTATCTCTTTGAAATGTCTGATCCTTTTATATCCTTTGCTGCCATGAATTCCTGGAGTGATCCAGAGACTGTAGATATAGCATACTATTTATGTGTGCAAAGAGAAATTCTAATAGAAACTGGAATTATGTTAGACAGGTATATGACAAGTCTACATTACTTCTATACATTATTTTATGAACATTTTGATGTCCTAATGACAAGGAAAGGGAAAATAATGTATGAGCTAGGAACTTAGATGGGAGTTCAGGTAAGACTAGCATGGGAAAATATATGCATGTGTCTAAGGGTTTATATACAAAAGCCAAGAAAGGATGACTAATCAGATGGAAGTGAATAGAAATGGAGAGAATGATTAGTCA
This sequence comes from Boletus sphaerocystis, assembly GCA_038092615.1. Taxonomy (NCBI): domain Eukaryota; kingdom Fungi; phylum Basidiomycota; class Agaricomycetes; order Boletales; family Boletaceae; genus Boletus; species Boletus sphaerocystis. The sequence continues at coordinate 2,574 of JBBPQR010000521.1, read as the reverse complement.
ATAGAGTAAAAGATAGAAACAAAAAAACAATGCGATAGCATCGGCAAGTGAGTAAGCATAAATGAGTAAACAATAATGGGAGGAATACTTGACAGAACCTTAATAGCCAAGTATAAGTTCAAAGGTAAAGGTTAACATGTGAAGATACAAGTGTCAGTGAGATCAGTCCTTATCTGAAGAAAAAGGAGTACAAGAAGAAAAAAAACATAACATTACCCCCCAATTATGCTCAAAGCACCAAAGAGAGAAATAGGTCCATGCTAACATGGAGATGGAAGAGGGATAAAGTGATCTTGGGGGAGTCAAAAGTCCCAAGAAGAAGAACCAGAGGAGCTGGTGATGTTTTCATATGCTACATTATTAAAGACATTCTCGACATTAGGAAAGGGGAGGCAGGCAGGAGATGTAGAACGTCAGCAGCAGCAAGAGATAGTGGTGTTACTTGAAACCATGCAATGAGTCCAGTGAGATGGTAGGACAGGGATGAGTACAGAGGAGACCTCAGGACGAGGATGATGGTTGAAGCACTGCCCCTGGGTGTATCCTAGTATGTCAGTACCATAGATGGGACAACAGTACCATCTGCAGTTAGCCCAGTGGTGTTCTAGGTGGTGACACTCAAAACAAGTTTTGTTGAAGCAAGGATGGGAGTATGAAAAAGGAGCATTGATAGCGACTTCATCTATGGTACAATGAAGACAGATTTCATTAGCTAGATTTGCCCATTTGAGAGCAATTAACTTATTTGGGGAGATGGGAAATGATAATAGGGATGGGGAAGAGAAAGGAGGTGCATAGATATGAGCTTCCCTGGGTATGTAGTTAGGGAAGCAGAAGGAACCACAGGCATTGCATGTTTCATAGTGGTAGTGGTTCAAATCCACGATGAACTTGGGCATGCCAAGCTAATGGAGAGCCTCAGGGAGGGTGTTGTTTAAGGCTATGGCGATGGATACTAATGTTTATTGACGGCAACCAAGGCTTTCTCCACTGGAAACCATGTGTAGGAGGTAGGTTAAGCAGTCTGCTTGTAAGTGGATACAAGCAGAGAGGAATAGGGGAGAGTTGAAGTCAGTGTGATGTTCGAGTAATGTGGTCAGATGGGGTTGATGAAGGAGTTCCCAGATATGGAAGGTGATTCGATCCATCAGGGCATTGGTTCACTGACAGTGGGCAAAGGCAGGAACATTGGAAGAGATGATAGTGGTGGTGGCAGTGGCAATGAGCGGTGGGGTAGAAGGAACCTAGGAAGTGGTGTTGCAATCAGTGGAGGCATTGGTGGGTAAGGAGGTGTTACAAGAAGAAGATAGTGGAGAAGGAGATAAGCAATCTATAAGAGGACAAGTAGAAAAAGCAGTAAGAGAAGAAATAGAGGAAATAGAAGGAGAAATAGGATAGGAAGAGGTGATGGAGGATATTATATTGTTAAAGAGAGGGGTGAGAGAGGAAAAAGATGGAGGAATGGCATTTCTTATAGTTTAGTAGGGCAAACTTTGCATATTTGAGATCCTGCTTAGAAACCCAGGAATCTTCTTCAGTAGTGTATTCTTTCCATTGGATTAGGAAGGAATGGGAGGATGGGGAGCCACAATGGTGTAAGATCTTTTCAGTTTCATACTCTTCTTCCTCTTCGATAAGGTCAGGTGGTGGTTGTGGGAAGTTTGGGCCATGTACAGGATTTTTGCAATAGGAAGATAAAAGAGAAGTATGGAACATATTGTGGATTTTCCATGTGGTAGGGAGTTTTAGCTGATAAGTGATCGGAGATAGGACCTCGGTGATAGTGAATGGTCCTTCATGTTTTGGGGAAAATTTGGAGTTAGAGACACCATGTTTGAGATTCCTGGCTTTAAGCCATACTCTCTGCCCCTTGGTAAAAGGGGTGAAGTGTTGGTGGATGCAGAAGGACATGACTTGGTGGGTGAGTTTATAAGAGGCTAAAGCTTTATCTCTAGCAGCAATGAGGGATTTAATATGGGTTTTTATTGTGGGAATAGTCATGGCGGGGATTACTGATGATAAGGCACAGGGTTCATACCCCATCCTGAGATAAAATGGTAATTGGTTAATGATGGAATGAATTTAGTGGTTGTGGGTGAATTCAGCATGGGAAATGGAGTCAGCCCACATGGTTGATTGGTTATCACAGAAGATTCGGAGATACATTTCAACTTCTTGATTAACACATTCGGTTTCACCATTGGATTGAGGGTAATAGGTAGTGGAAAGGGAAAGTTGTTATAGTTCAGGACCATCACGCTACGTTTTTCACTTTTCTTCGTCTCATTGTACTTAGTACTTTTCACTTTCACAGTCACATGACTTAACCCCTTTTAGGATCACGTGACTTTCTGCTCTTCTTTGTCACATGACCTTGCATGTGACCGTGGGACAACACGTGACTCGAGTCCAGACCAAGTCCAGACTCTCGTCTTATCTATGATGTCACGCCTCACGGACACCTTGCGTTTCCCTCATGTTCAACATCGACCCCAACGACCACACTCCTGTGGTATCACGTGCGCTGTCTCCGAAACCCCAGTATTTTATAATAGACGAACTACTCGGGCCCAT
>JBBPQR010000520.1:0-10538 GCA_038092615.1 Boletus sphaerocystis | reverse complement strand
CGACCACCGACCAGTCGTTGGATCTTATGCTGTCTACCTGTGACTGTTCTTCTGTGTTCGCCTCATGTATGCATCCCGTCGCCATCGCATCCACCACTTTATACCTTTTCTTCGGACCATCTTTCTCCTGGTGATGATACCTTTAGAGATTTCGCTGTATGATAATTTATGTACAAACTTGACTCATTTGACCCTACCATACACACTTTCCTAGATCAAGTTTTGCGAGGATTGTCTCATGAAACCCATGTTCACAGATACATAGACACTACAGTACGCATCATCGCAGTAAAGACACGGGTTTAAGAGATGGTAACCTCGACCTCCACACCAGGCTCTAAGCTGATGGAAGTCTGACAAATCCCCATTGAATAGAAGGCAATGCACATTAAGTATTTTCCTTACGATTTGCTTGACAATCTCGCTGGAAGCGTTGAGATCAATGAGACGCTTGTGAATCTTGAGTTCGTAACGGTCCCAGGTCTTTGAACCTTCACCACAAGGCTGAAGACGGGAAATGAGCGATCGAGAGCATACAATGGGGAGGCTAACCCTACCGTTTTGCGAGTGGTGATTTTGAGAACTTTAGTCGGAAGGCGAACCGGTCCCTTGACGCGTAATTGCTTGTCCTTGGCGCGGTTGATGAGATCAGTCGAGACTAGGGGGGGAAGGGAACAACATATGAGAGGAGGGAAGGAGTGAGCAAAGTGCGATCGTGGCTCACACTTTTCCAAGTTCTTGACGTTGCTGCTCGTCAGCGTGATACGGATTTTGTGGATTTTGGCAGCGGGGACAGCGCCGGCTGCATCGTAGGCTTTCTCGTCCTTGGCGACGTAACTCATTCTGAGATGGTGGATGAGTCAGAAGGTGACTAGAAGTGATGGGTGAGTCGTGCGAGAACGATCAGCGTATCATTGTACACATACCCAAGGCGTTGTGGTGATGAGGAAATGAAGGTTAAAGTTTGCGGATAAGTTATACACACTCGGAAGGAGCCGTGGATTAGCTAATGGAACACTCACGTGATTACTGACTACTCCCTTGGACACGGACCGTCATGCAAGGAAAGTCGGCTCTGCAAAGACATCCAATGCGCTCGCTCATATCTCGTCAGGATTCAACAAGTACTATCCACCGGACTATGATGGGGAGAAACACAAGAGTCTCAACGCATACAGAGGTTGGCATCATCCGTCGTGTCGCGCACCAACGTTCACCCCATCCACAGGCAAACATGCCCTCGGCGATCGAGCCCGGAAACTCGACAAGGGCATTCTGATAACCCGTTTCGAGTTACCGTTCAACATATGGTGGTACGTACCCACCTCTCCATCTCTCTTTTCCACCCCATCGTTCATGCGTGATCGCCCAGTGGAACATGCAACAACCACATTGGGATGGGGGTACGCTACAATGCAGAAAAGAAGAAAGTCGGGTCATACTACTCTACCCCGATCTACTCGTTTCGGTGCAAATGTCACCTGTGCGATGGTTGGTTCGAGATTCAGACGGATCCCAAGGTAGGCTCTTGGGGATGATACCCCATCTGACGATGTTCTCACGTCTCTGCCCGAACAGAACACTCGCTACGTCGTCGTATCGGGCGCGAGACAGAAAGACGAGGAATGGAATCCTGAAGAACATGGTGGTTTCGCGATACACGGTACGCGGATGACCTCGTCCCCCTCACTTTTTTTGTTTTCCGTTTCTGAACGCACGCGGCTATCAGATACTGAAGGCAATGCTGGGCCTGCCGACCCGCTCGCAGCGCTAGAAAAGTCGACGGTCGCTCAAGATCACGTCAATAAAGTACAGATACCCCGCATCGAATCCTTGCAAGAGGTATCCGATCGATATAACAGTGATCCGTACACACTCTCGACCCTCGTGCGCAAGCGTTTTCGTGCCGAAAAAAAGATTGACACTGCGAAACGTGCGGCCGACGATCAGCTCAAAGGCCGGTATGGGTTACCAGAGACGTTGCAACTCGCGGCGGAGGATGATGAATCAAAGAATGAGGCTCGACAGCAGTGGAAAAAGGGCAGGAGAGAACACGAAGCACGCATAAGTCGGAAAGCGAGGCTGCAGAGCTCGGCTACGCCTTTATTGCTTTCGTCAACGAGTTCGTCACGAGGTCGTGACCCCGTTGCTTTATTGAAGGCACGGGTACTCAGTAATACTCGCCAGTCTCGCGCATTGAAACCCCCAGACGAACCAAATTAAACGATAGACCTTTGTATTGTGTCCATCACTCATTGTATAACTCACACCACGCACCATACCCAGCTTGAGTTTGTTATCCATTAAGAGACCCAAAGTCTGAGCAAGAATACGCGACAGCAGAGTAGAACAACATTAGGAATACAGAGCAGTGACACATAAACCAAGAAGAAATAGTAGGATAACAGGGGTAGGACCAGTTCTGAATGGAAACGGGTAAGTCACCACGAGCGAGGAAGGAAAATGTGTATATCCAGCATAAAGATGGAAGCAAATAAATAATCAAAACACACCCCGACGAGACAGACCATACTATGATGTAAAAATCGCCCATGGTTGATCGAGTGTATGCATCGAGCCCTCCCATTTCCAGTTATCAACCTGATAATATGCCGACTCACCCCCATCGATCTCTTTGAGAGATCCGAGTCGAAGAGGGTCCCCGGGCTCCTCAATTTTGTTTTTATCAGGTAATCCAGTATTGCCCAACAAGTCGCCCTCAGAACCAGACTCCGGACTGAGGTTGGGCTCAGACGAAGAGACGAGATCAGGTGTAGGCGCCTTTGAGTCGTTATCCTCGTCCTCGAGGGTGGTAAACGAAGAAAAGTCGATAAACTCCAAGAACGCATCGTTGGCAGGGCCCATATGGGGCGAGAGAGCAGTAGGTGGTGGACCGGCATCTCCACCTCCGTGTAGGGAAAGGGCAGCCGCCGTTGCAGCAGCATCCGCGGGCTCCTGAGCCACGCCTGCTAAAATTTGATCCAAGGTAGAGGCGATGTCATGGTGAATCTCATTGTCCGTGGACGCAGTCATCGCGAACAGTTCCTTCATCCGATCAAAGAATGCAGCGGCGTCTTCGTCAGTCTTGATATTTTCTAGTTCCTGCTGCTTCTTGAGGAGTGCCTCGCTAGTTTCACCCTCCCACTCTGTCTTGGCCTTCTTCGGCGACGGCGCATTACTTGCTTCGGCTTCCGAAGGGGCAACATTAGTGAGGGTAGCAACATCCTCTTCAGGAGGACGCTTGACTCCAGCAACGGAAGGCGCCGTTTCTGGTGTAACAGAACCTTTACGCGCCGCCGACAGCTTCCGATGGCCTCGAGTTGCAGTCTTAGTTCTAGCGACAGCTTTCGACGGGGGCGACTTCGGAGTCTGGGGTGAACCAGCTGTAGTTTGAGGAGTAGGAGCACTCGTAGCTGGCGTGGACGATGACGCAATCGCAGGGGGAGGGGTAGGAGACGCAACAGTGGATGGGGGCGGCGGGGCCGATGGGCTGGGGATGGGGGAATGGAAGGGTCTCTTGACCGATAGCAATGCGGGCTGTTGAGAATGAGGTTGAGGTTGGTTGGGCAGCGAGTGGGACTGAGGTGGAGGTGGGGGTTGAAGGTGAGATTGCGAAGGCGAAGGCTGAGGTTGTGGTGGTTGCGGCGGAGGATTGACAGGGACTGGACGTCCACTTGTCTGCGTTGCAGGGGGTGCTATCTGAGATGCATTCTGCACGGGTGGCACCGCGAGAGAGGAAGGGTTCAAGCGAGTAGATGCGAGTGAAACATGCTGTGGAGAATTGGCAGCAGAAGCCTTCATTGCCCGCCAACGATTCTCAAACTCCTCGTTGAGCTTATGGATTTGCAGGTGCATAGTACGAAGAGTCGACAGACTAATAATGTATTGTGGCGAGGAAGTGGACAGGAGTTGCCGCTGCCTCGCCACTGTCAACACCTAAAGAAGCAGGTCACAAGGTGAGCAGGATGAAGGCAGAGATAAAAGTAACCCACAATGGCGACGTATTTTCGGAGAAGATCTTCATTTTTAAAAACTACGAAATACATATGCAGTTTTCCATCGAGGTCCGACGTCATCTTGTACACCTGTTCAAGGAGTTGATTATATTCCAGTCGATGCTCATCCGGGATCTGCGATGCAGTCATTCCAGGAAGTCCTTGAAAAGGGAATGAGCGGCAAAAAGGAAATCCCAAAAAAGCTCACTACGTTGTTGAAACACATTCTTAATGTTATTTATCGTCATTATCGCATGCTGGATTTGATCCTGCGTTGGCGGCGGTTGCTTATGAAGCGCGGCTGCGACATTCTCCTGCACGAAGGATCCGTTCACCATCTGGGCGTCACCTGAGGGCATATTAACCATTGTGTTTGCGCCGATAGATCGCAAATTCATGGGCGACTGTTCGTGCATCTGATTCTGCGCATTCGCCATATTCTGCTGCTGTTGTTCCGCATTTCTCTTTGCGATCAGTTGAACTTGCTGCTGATAAACCTTCTGAAGTTCGGCCCGATGACGCTCCACAAAGGTGATCATGGGCTCTTGAACACGTTGAGCACGCATGTCTTGGGCGCTCATATGGGCATACCGCGCAGCTGCAGCAATGACCTGTGAATTAAGTAAAGGGCGGGAAGGGTTCGGAGACATCTCCGTAGAATTCCCAGACATGCCAGGGTTTCCATTGTTACCAATGGGGAGGGGATTCTGATTTATTTGGTGCATGGGCTGCTGCGGCGATCCTGTCGTCGGACGATTTTTGACTGTCAAGATATAAGCATTCTCAAAGTGCTGAAGATACTGCTCGTAAGTGTTGTGAAGTTGTTGAGCAATTCCAGGCCCGCATCGAGCTGGTTCGGAGTCGGTTCCGGGGAACTGGATGAAGCCTAGTCGACCACCAATGACAGCCCACATATCCCGCTGAGCCACCTGATAGAATTCACGATTAAACTTCGAATAACCTCGTACCAAAATAACTCACTGATTTGGCACCACCTTCATGCATAACATGAACGTGCAATTCATGTAAATCTACCGACCTATTCTCTCCTATCGCCACACGAAGACCTGTATTTATATTTTGGCTTCGACAGAAATGTGCATAGGTGGATTCAAATCGCTGCTTGTCCAGTGGCATAACCACTGGTTGCCGTGTCTGATTGGGGACTTTCTGTCCGCCTTGCGTTGCAAAATTCCCAAGATTGGGAGACGCAGTATTCGGTAGTTGACCACCCGGAATTTGGTGAGGGGTACCTCCAGTTCGAGGAGGGATATTGGGTCGTCCAATCTGCGCAGGTTGGAGGGGGATCTGTTGGTTCAAAGTACCTTGTCCCTGGGTAGGCAGCGGAGATGGGCCATTAGCAGCAGACATGTTATACTGTGCCGTAGCAGGTTGGTTAGCATGAGAAACGAAACCAGGCTGGACCTGCGCGTTTGGCACGGATGCCTGCTGAGGTTGTTGCGAAGTAGAATGTGCCATGGGGTTGCTACCAAAATGTCAACGGTAATCAGACATTCGATGATCAAAAGAACATACATATGAGGCATGTTTGATGGTGGTATACCATTCGCCATCTGCTGAGTCACCATGGCACCAAAGGTGGCGACAAACTTGTTATAGACCTCCTTCCGACTAGCAAGCTCCGTACGCAATTGATTGATCTTTTGTTGCATGTGAGGATCGACGGAGCTTGCATTGCGTGCAGTCTGTATGAGGGATGCCACGTTGTTCTCGGACTGCGAGATTAGGCTGAGCAAATAACTCCTCCTTTCCTGGAACTCTGCCGGCGTCACCATCCTCTTCTGAAGATTCTGCTGTGGGTTCCCGGGTACCATCCCCTGGTTGGGACCGGCTGGACCGACGGGTTGGGCAGCAGGATGTGGCGAAGCGTGCATCTGATCCTGAGAAGGTTGCATGGATGGGGGGAACATGTCTACAGCAGATGCTTGATTCGCATGTTGCTGGAGGCGAGCGATTTCCTGCTGATTTAACATTTTGAGCTGGCGGGAAACGCCGGGGTTGTTTAGGCCATGCATCATAGGATTCATATTGAACGGTGCCTTCATTTGTTGCTGGGTATTCATGGGCACGTTGGGGAAATTGGGCGGTATGAGAGACTGAGGCTGGCTAGCCTGAGGATCGTGGAAAACTTGGGGGTTTATACGTTGTGCGTTAAGCCCGAACGATTGTTGGATCTGCTGAACAATGGGTTGACCTTGACCATGAGAGAGAGCCTGCCCTCGCGCGAATTCCTGCATCTAAACAAGGAAAATGTCAGTAAACGTAATCACGACAGGTCAATTCTCAGCGGGCTACTGGACTTTGGGTGAGAAAAGAGTGTATCCGACGCAGTACTAAATGATAAGATGGTTGTATACGGCGTGGTTGGGTGAAAGGGGGATTGACGATACATATCGTCATCGCATACGGATAAGACATGCACATCTCATTGACGCGAGGCAATGATTTTCCCAGACAATGACCGAGGGGACGAGAAAAAAAATCGCAAGTCGAGACTTGCCTGGTGGTTCATCTGGGAAGGGGTCAAATCGCCCGACTGTTGAGGGCGGTATGCATTCTGGAGCTGATTCATCTGCTGCCACATGCGACTGTGCTCGGAGTTAGAGAGCGCCGAAATCATCTGAGGGTCGGGTTGTTGAGACTGCGGTGGCTGTTGAGGGATCTGGGGTTGTTGGAGAGAGTTGGGTGTGAGGCTCTGAGGAAACATGGGATACGGGTGCATGCGATCGGCCATAATCCAAACTCCTGGGTTTAGTGGAAGGAAGATGATGGATGTTTTAGGGTGTTGTAGGGCGCTACGACGACCGGGACGAGCTCGACGTACAAAGTACGACGGAGAACGTTGTCGTATATGAGGGGGCCGTGCGCAACGACGGGAAGGGGACGACGGAAACAGCAAGCACAGAGGATGCTGGTGGTGGGAGCGAGGTTGGGTCCGGCTTCCAAACCCCTGCTAAGCACAGACCATAACGGACCAAGGCGGACTTTGAAACACCCTCGTCTTGCATCCCTAAATGGTAATTGGCAACAATTTTATGGCTGGTTGTTTAATTATTTAATATTTTATCCGGCCGCGGACAGGTCGATCCCCGCCTGCTCGTTGGCCCGTCGCCATAGCCTCTGTCGCTGTCACCGAGTATTTATCCCATTTATCGGCCTCGTCCCTCAGTACACGCCTCCCCCTCACCCCCAGCAGGTCGTGATCGTGAACGTGCGTGCGAAGCTTGCCCAGGTTCTCTTCCCGCAAGGGGGAAAATGCCTCTCTCGAATTTCCATATGTCACTTCATATCCACAGTTATCAGATAAATCGCATATAGGTTTTTCGAGTCAAAAGTGGATGCTTACTCCAGCTGTATCTAACCGCGGGCGGCTACACCGTTTTCGAAAGACTCGAGCAGCGTTTGTTTCCAAGCTCTCGCACGCTGTCAGCTCCAAATATTTAATTATTATTCGTTACCCTCATTCCAGTACATGAGGCAGTAGTTCGACTCCATAGCCATAACGAGGCAACGTACTGGCAATGGGAATTATTTTATTTTATCTTTCCGATCAGTGAAGGGAAACGTTTCGACTCATCGTACGTACAAAACTGTATACGCTGACAGTAGATATCTTGCTTCTGACTTCCACGAGTATCCACCGGGCGGACTCTGGGTAGAGATATTGCCAAAGCAGTACAGTTGCTCAAGTCAGGGTCCATAGGGATGCATTGCGTGGCGCACGAGTGGGTATGCGTATGGACAGCAGCGTGGAGGTGAACAAACTTAGTTGTGAATGGCGTTTATGTATGGCTTAAATCTGGGAATACTGTTGATCAACAACTGTCTTTCTGAAATGACTAAACAAAACTGCCAGGTGTGAATGATGTTGATCCTAGGCTGTTTCCCCCATTAAGCGCAAAAAGAGGGTCACCCGTGCTTCTAAAGTAGGGACTGGCACCCATCCATGTCCGTGAAGTGGAGAAGGGGCACTGCGTTAGGGCGGTGCGACGATCATCCCGGTAGCCACGACTGTCAGTCACGGCTTCTTCTGTTGCTCTGCCATCCGCTTTCGGACTGTATCGATGACAGAACACACGTAGAGATGGTCAAATTGCTCAAGGCGGTCTCTGTAAGCTTTCTCCAGATGGACAGCTATATCGGGGGAGGACCTGGCTGGTTCAGTCGCTGTTGCAGCCGTTTGGATGAATCCGAGACGGGCCCCAACCACGTCCCAAGATTTGCGAGCCGATACCTAGGACAATCTAGCTCGTAACAAAGCACGACGGAATAATGCAACTCGATGACCAACCCTAGCAAGGCTTCCTTCTTGCATGACTGCAACATGCAATGAGTATACTTGGATCACGGGTTTGCTTACATCCGGCATGATGATGGTCGTATTCATTTGAATAGATTTTCCCTGGCAGAAATGGGCATAAGCCGCGTCGAAGCGGGTTTTGTCGAGCGGAGGAGGAATATATGAGGCGAGAGCGGCGATTTGTTCCGGGGTTGGGTTGGAGACTTGGGTAATGGCTTGGTTTAACCGGATCAACAGGTCTTCGCGACGCTTAATCTCAAATTGTGCTCTTTGGTATTTGGCTATCCAGGAAGAAGGCTCTTGAGAAGGGCCTGAAAGTGTAGCGGTCGACGCAGCATCAGGCAGGACTGAGGTGGACTGTGCTTGAGCCTCAAGATGGGGTTGGGCAGCGCGCAACTCTGCAAGGAAATTTTGCCAGGACTCGATCGACTCTTGAAGAACCTTACGACGGTCAACAAGTTCGGGAAGCGTATAGATCTTCGTGGGAACCTGTGAGTGCGCGGTGAAGGGACCCAACTGGGGTTGAGAGGATGATCGGCGGAGTTGAGGTGCGTCAGAAGGGGGAGGATGAATAACGTTTGGTGGGACAGGCGGTGCTGTTCCGGCCTGAAATGTATGAACGGGACCGGGTTCCGTGGGCGGCCTTTGATGAGTCAAATTAACCATGGGTTTATGCTAACCCAAAGCGTGAGTAGCATACCTCTCACCTCCCTCGCCGGTGTCTCCGCCCCGATTCTCTTCCAGCGGTTCACCATTCTGAGCCATCTTGATAGCCTTATCGACTCTATCCAACAAATCCTTCCTGTTCCTCGCTTCGCCGCGTACTTGCTGTATCTTGGAACTAGGGATGCCAGATCGTGCAGCCATGAGATGGAGGACGGCATCATCGATGTGAGATATCGCCCTCTGAAGGAGGAGATTGCGAGCACGAAGATTGGACACAAGAGTCGTACGCGTTTGGAGGTCGGGTGGCTCTTTCCCTTTGGTCGCGTCGGAGGACGGATGGGGTGGCGCGGTAGATGGGCGTGGAGGGACGTCAGACGGAGGGGTCATGAGAAGGACTGGCTTTGCGTCTACAGGTAGTGTCTTTCTTGCAGTGGGCGATTGTGCGGACACATTTGGAGGTGGGGGAGGGGACCTTGGTTGACTTGTGGTCAAGAGGGTGGCCCTAGGCCCTTGGCTACTAGGGGCGCAGCCACAACAAATATGATGGATACATGTAAATTGTACGGCAAATACATAACGAGATGGTAGATCGTTCCAATAAGATAGGTAGGATGTTAATGTGCGACGCTTCCCCCATCCTCTGGTGATTTAATGACGATGGCTGGTCCTGCCTCTAATATAACATCTTGGTCGTCGTCATCGTCGTCCATGTCCTCACCCTGCTCGAGTTGTTGATCAGCGTAGAATCTATTGTCATCGTTGACATAAATGCTGGTCAGTTGGGGGGACGTGGGTTTCTTGGGAAGGGGAAGAGGACCGACGGCGAGAACGTGGTCGTCGCTGTCTTCTAGGAGGTCAGGCTCTTCGACGGCAATGGCGGATGCGACGTCGCGCTTGAAGTAATAACGTAGGCCGACTGGTATCAACACACCGACGACGACGGCGGACAAGAGGAAAAAGTTTTTCCAGGAAAAGAGGTGGAAATCGGCGGCAGAGGTCATTTCATCAAGACCGCCGCCGATGGTTGTATGTATGACGGTGACACCAAAGACTCCGAGCCAGGTGGTTGACCAAAACGGAAGGAGACCGATGCCGACGTGGGGACAGACAATATTGATGACCCAATGAGGGGGGAGTGGAGCGATGCGGAGGACGATGAGGAAAGAAAAGATGTTGTCTTTCTGTTGGCGAAGTTTATCTGACCACTTGTCAAGACGGGCTTTCCACTTTGGGACGGTGAGGAGTGCGGGGCCAAAGGCAGCGCTGATAAAGTAGCAGAGGGTGGCGCCGGTTGCGACGCAAGTGCAGGCGAGGGGGAGGGCGACGGGTACGCCCCAGACGGCGCCGCCAAGGATGGAGAGATACATGGAGCCTGGGAGAGAGAAGGCCTGCACGCTATCCAAAGAGGGTGAGGACAGGGAGTGGAAGAGGAGAGGGACATACAATAGATAAGTGATGACATAACAGACGACGATACGCTGCGGGTAGATATCACGGTACTTTTTCAAGAGGCCATTGAACGCCTTGAGATCGTCAAACGACTTGGGTATGTGGAG
>JBBPQR010000519.1:0-10539 GCA_038092615.1 Boletus sphaerocystis | reverse complement strand
GACACTGTTGACGAGGAAGGCAGCCAGCATAATGATTATCATGATTACCATCAGCTTCTGTGATAAATGAGCATACGCCATCGATTCTATTAAAAGGCTTACTCATGGCACTCATCAGCCCCTCGCTTACCAGAGTCCGATGTCAACTTGGACAGCTGCAGCACGGGAACATACCTACTGGGGTGAATTCCCATACCTTCGCTTAAGATCTATGAGTCAGCGCATTAATCATCCTACAGCATTCAGATAAGCACTGCTATTTAGTCGCGCTCAAACATATCAAACCGGGTTGTAATGGACGAGTGAATAACTCATCAAATCAGGACACCAGACATTAGTGATGGTCTCAAATTCAAGCACACCCAAGCACTGGGCAAAGGCGGCGGAGGGCCCCTGCAAATAATCATTGTGATGCTGTGTAACCAGGAAGAGACGGAATCAATGCCTTACCTCGTCACAGTCTCCCTCGGATGGATGATTAGCTTCTGCCCGCTCACGAGGTTTTCAGCCTCTCCAATCCGGGAATGATCCCATTCAGACCACCAGGGACAACTTCAGTTTCAAGTTGGATCGGCTGAAAGAATTGGCTAACATTAAAGACAATGACGAAGCAAACTGTGACCGTAGATGCTTACAATGGTCATCCCTTCCTCCATCAACACAGTATGTTTTCCCGGGTTCTCTGTTTCCAGGTACGCGTACAAAAACATGTACTTTTAATCCCCCCCCCGACTGCTCTGAGGGGGTGGAAGCAGGATGGCCAAGTATCCACCCTCTTTGAGTAAGTCGTATTCTAGCTGTTGTGTTCCTTTGGAGGCGACTGTGTCATTGACGAAAGTGAGAGAAAGCGGAATGAGACTGGCGACGATGGAGGCAAAGGCGACTGTAGGAGTGTGGTTGTCGCGTCGCACCAAGCGATACAAGGGGCCTAGTGTTGTATAACGAAGCAGTGGCAATGATCCGGACAGTCTGGCAAGCTGGATCGCTATGTAAACGGAGATGCACATTGCAGGGGTGAGGAAATCATGTGCTGTGGGAAAAGAACGGGAGAGAGAACTCGCCATATTGTCCGATGGAGGTTGCGCCACTAAAGATGGCATCAATACCAAAGGGGATGAAAGCGGCTTTATCAAGGAATGTTGGACAGTCATCGTGGGAAAGTCTGTAGCGGGTCTCTCTCTTGGTACCTTCGCCAGCTTCAATTTTACCAGCACACCTCCGCAGCCCGGGATAGCGGGGTACTTTCTTGTGGTAATTGTATATTCTTTTGTCATCCAGTCAACAGAATTCAACGTAACAGAGACTTCTTTAATAATACCCTCGCCGGGCCGGTGGTTGGGACCAAGAGTCCCCTGGGGCCAACCCAAAATGTGCCAAACTGCTCATAGCCTATATAGAGAGCGTGATAGATAACATCCCAGGTGATGTTCGACGAGACGTGAGATGGGCAGGATGGAATGCAGGATCATCATACTGGGCGAAAATTACTTATGTCTATGGCATTCGCACACCGCGATGATCATCTCATCTGATTGTGATAAATGGTCAGTGAATACTTGTTTGACTTTGCATAAGCGCCGGTCTCATTGGATATAGTAGATGTCTTTTGCTCGTCGAGAGCCTGGCGCTATGTGAGTAGTTTCCCGCTTCCCTGTGATTCGAACAAGTTCCCCGTCCTCTCAGATCTGACACTCAGTCAGCCCTCAATGCCCCATGACCAGGTCTGTCAACCCTGACAGCACCTTTAGTCATCGTTTCCGATGCCACCTGGATTTGACGATGACGCAAGCACAATTTACTGTACCGTCAGTCCGTGCCTGGAGATCTGACCGTATGCAAAGCAAGTGTGCTGTAACTTATAAAGCCCTCTGCTGATGCCATCTGCCATCTCAATCAACCCGCCACCTTTCATCCATGTCGATCTCTCGTGTCCTCTTCCTCAAAGAAAAATTCGGTGTGTTTGAACTAGGCACCAAACCCGTGCCCACTCCAGGACCGGGGGAGATCCTTGTCAAGGAGGTTGCTATTGGATTGAACCCTATAGAATGGAAGATCCAAACTTACGGAGTCATTGCATCTGATTTCCCTGCTATCTTGGGCAGCGACGCTGCTGGGGAAGTCGAGGCTGTGGGAGAGGCTGTGACACAGTTCCAGAAAGGCGACAAAGTGTACGTCAAATGCACAGCATCTAGATTGATGTCTTGATCCCTGATCTTCATTTAGATTCCACCAGGGTGGCTTGGTAGGTGGCCATTATGGGACATTCCAGGAGTATGTCCTCGCACCCGCAGATGTCGTTTCAAAGGTGCGGTGGATGTTTCATATTTGACCCACATGAATAACAGAATCTGTGTTGTTCATAGTTACCATCCAACATCACTTTTGATCAAGCAGCGTCACTCCCACTCGGTATCGGTACCGCAGCTGTACCCCTTTACTCTCCCTCACCCGTTGGCGTCGGCTTGAAGGCACCTTGGGATGGTGGCCGGGGTCAGTCTGTAGGGCAACCGTTTCTGATCCTCGGAGGGGCAAGCTCTATCGGACAATACGGTGCGTCCACGCCCCAACGCTCGGTTATGTGTTATCTTACGGATCCCTGACCTGGTCGTTTGTTTATCGTTTATCTTCAACTAGCGATCCAATTCGCCAAACTCTCCGGCTTTTCTCCGATTATAACCACCGCATCGCTGCGAAACACCGATCTCCTCAAATCGCTCGGCGCGACTCATGTCATTGATCGCAACATCTCGGCGTCTGTGTTCGCCTCTGAAATCGCGAGCATTACAGCACAACCGATCCCTCTCGTCTTTGACACTGTCGCAACACCAGACACTCAACAACTCGGATACGATACACTCGCAGAAGGGGGACATATCATTCTTGTCTTGCCACTTTCAATCAAGGAGTCACCCGGAAGTACAAAGAAGGTGTTGGGCGTGTTTGGAAACGTGCAAGTGCCTACAAACAGGGAGATCGGTCGTGCATTGGCACAGAACTTGCCGGGCTTGCTGGAGGCTGGCGACATTGTTGTGCGTACCTTTATTCTTTTATACCAGTCGGGTAATGGTGAATCGCTCATACACGTTATTGTCAGCCAAACCTAGTCGAGGTCGTACCAGGCGGATTAAATGGGATCGCTTCAGGGCTGGACAAACTGAAGAATAACCTCGTCAGTGGGAAGAAGTTGGTTGTCCGTGTTGAGGAGACGGTTTAACCGCGACGGCCTGCACTGAATAATAGGAAATGTTAAATTTAATCGTTAAATCCGAAGTAGATTTTCAATGATGAAAGATGTAGCACCGAGCTTTATCCAGTGCCGATCGGATTGAATGCATACAACTCGAACTGACTGGGCCACTTGCTGGACAACCTGGTGTCCACCTACCTGAGCGATCCGGCGTTGCACGCGATGAACCATCACGTTATCATGACTAATGCGATCTTCCGGCCATTCTGCACCTTCCACCTGGCATTATGTGAATTGGGCAAGAGGGCTGACCTGGCAGAAAGACAACCCTGAGGCAATAAAAACCACTGGCCTTGTGGGCGCGGGCTGGAGAGAAACCCGACGATGGCGGGAGAGATCAGGTTCTGGTTTCAGAGTCACAGCGCCGACGCCCGTGATTCAGATGCATGATGGACCACTCCACAAGTGAGACACCAGCCACTCATAATCTATGCGGACCCCTGCCACAGCCGCGGAGGTCCCACTCCCAACACATGAGTCCAGTCCTCTTCGCACACCAATGGCCGATGGGCCTACCCGGCACACCACGTCCGCGTGGAAATTGCACCATTCACTCAGGCTGAGATGGCACTTCCTCCGAGTCCTAGTAATGGTAAGACGTAGGTGGCATGAAACAATTAATTTGCGTGTTTTCCCAAGTCATTCTCCTTGGCCTGTTCCGGCTCATATCGTTGGTTACTAGAATTACTACATCGCGTGCTTCTTCAACAGCCACTGGCTTCCTCTCCGAGAATCACACATCTGACAGTTTGGACGGACATTGACCGCTCAATCATGCCCACGGTGCCATTCAGAAGCACTCTGGAAGATTCATAAACTCTCGACCTTTCGAGTCTGCGTGTCAGCTCAACCTGCCTTTTCATCATGGTGTCTGCTCTTTGGGCTGCGGGTCTGTTTGCTCTTGCTTTTGCTCTTGCTCTTGCCTATGCCCTGATCAAGCATCTCACTCGCTCATCTGCTCTGTCCGAGATCCGCGGGCCCAAATCATCCTCGTTCATCCTTGGTACGTCCCTCATTCTTGTTTCCTCCCTGCATTGCGTTGACATTGTCTAGGAAACTTGCTTGAGCTTTTCCAACATTCGGTCGGTCAAGCAGACTTTGAATGGCAAAATCTTTACGGGGACGTCGTCCGTTTCAAGACTGTCTTTGGAGCAAGTTCAATCTGTCACATGTATCGCGTTGATATCTCATTCTATGTTTTGATGGATTTCAGAAAGATCAACTTCTTGTCGCCGATCCAAAAGCACTTCAACGGATACTCAACACTGCTCCTTACCGTTACCCGAAGCAACCCAATCTCCGTGAGATTTCCCGAATGGTGAATGGAAAGGGGATCAGTTGGGCTGAAGGTACATTGCACAATGTCTGATTGTGTAGAATTCCGATCATCATTTTAACAGGAGAAGATCACAAGCGACAAAGAAAGATTCTTCTTCCGGGATTTGACAGTTCAGAATCCAAAGCCTTCCTAAGCATCTTCAGGGGTTGTGCTGAATCCGTACGCTCATGGATGGCTCCAGTCTCCTTTACCGGTCTTACTTGGAGTGTAGGTGTGTGCGAAATGGATGGAGATCATTTGGAACAGTACAGACCAGAAAGCCGTCATCAACATCCCGGCGTGGCTCTCCCGTGGAACATTGGATGCAATCGGCCAAGGTACGTCACCGTTCCCACACGACAAGAATGTACCCCTTACGTTGCCGCCAGCTGCATTCAATGTCAAATTCGGGATTATTCAAAACGGTGAACACCCACTAGAGAGCAAGTGTGACAATATGATGTCAGTTTTCTCGCGGGTCTTCCCGGAGTGTAATATGACTTTGGGTTGCCCACAACAGTAATCTTTTCGGATGTCCCTCTGCACAACAGGTTTTCATACAGGCAGCTTCCCACTATCTTCCAGTATGGCTATTTGAGTGGATCATCGATAATGTAGCAAATGCTCGACTTGAACGCGCACGCGAGGCGGAACGGGAGACCACGAAAGTAGCAAAGGAATTGGTTCGCGAGAAAACCGAATCGTTGTTGGCAGGCAAGGAGAGTCGGGACATCTTTAGCTTGCTTTGTAGGCGATGTTTTCATTCCCCATCAGCTTTACTCACACACCAACTCGCAGTCAAGGCGAACGTGCACATTGAAGAAAAGAACAAATTGACAGAAGAGGAATTGTTGTCTCTGATGCGGTGGGTACCATCATTTCATCTTCACTTACCTAATGATCATCAGCACGATCATGGTTGCGGGACATGGAACAACGTCAAATACCCTGAGCTGGATTCTCTTCGAGATTGCGCGATGTCCCAAAATACAGTCCAGGCTCCGGGACGAGATCAAAGAGACGGAGGCTGCCATCCGGGCACGCGGTGATACAGAGTTCACAATAACCGACTTCGATGCCATGCTTTACACGACGGCATTGATCAAGGTGCGTACTTCCCCCAAATACTCCTTTTCGTGCGACTGATCGAGTGGCTCTCGTGGGTAGGAAGGATTAAGGTACCACCCGGTAATCCCGCACGTCCACCGTATTGCTGGTGCAGAGGATATTATTCCACTTTCTCGACCGATTCAAACAAAATCTGGTGATGCGATCAGCGCAATGGTCGTTCCAAGAGGGACGCCTATAGTGGTGTCGATCGCTGCCTACAACCGGTGGGCTATGCTCCATTTGAATACATGTTCACTCCACGGCTGATCGGTTGCGAAATCCCACAGTAATAAAGAGCTGTGGGGCGAGGATGCACACGAGTTCAACCCTGATCGCTGGCTGAACGGTGTGGCGAATGAAAAGAAGTCCATCCCGATTGGCATCTATTCCAATTTGTAAGGGGCATGAATGTATGCTGTGCCTGGATTGACACCACCGGCCTCTTTTATGACAGGATGACATTCATGAGTGGCGCCCGCGCATGCTTGGGATGGCGTTTTGCGTACGCGACCCTTTTTGACTATAAACAAAGGATACTGAACAGATTGCGAATGACAGCGTCATTGAAATCCAAGCGTTCCTTGTGGAGATTATTGGCAAGTTCGAATTGGCGACGACGGAACGATCTGAAAAAGTTTTCCGCGGACCGGGAGTTGTGATGGTTCCGTTTGTCGAAGGTGAATTTGATTGCGGTTCTCAGCTACAGTTGGCAGTGTCGGTCGTTGGTAGTAAGGGCGATGCTTGACGGTGGATCATCCACTTGAGTCGCTATGCCTGTCTGGATTCGTGTGTGCATTGGTCCCACAGAGGATGCGAGGATTACTTCCTCTGTTGATGGTAGCGATGGCATCAACGACGATTCCAACGTCAGCACAGGGCGCTAGTGCTGATACTGTGCCCAAAGACCAAGAGCCATAGAAAGCACATCATCCGGACGCTCGCAGAATGGACCCGTGCATTTCCGCAAAATCGCAGCCCGTTGCAAATTCCGCGCCCCTCAAGTCTACTAACCATAGAACGTCAACGGGAACCCCAACAGACTACACTGCGCCTGCTCCAAGTACGCCGAATTTGAAAGAGGTACGTCAAAGATGCGCACCGGCGCAACCGCATTGGGCGTCACGCGTTGCCACAATCCGTACTCGACCAACGCCGCGCTCGTGTTCGTATACCCTCGTGCGGACAAGTACGCAAACGACGGGTTCGGATTAAACGTCCTCGCGAATGCAGACCAGGCATCCACAGCGACTTGCGACATGACGAGATCATTCCAGTCGCGAAAGGGAAGTGCAGATTGGCCAAGGGTGCCAAACGTGTAGTATAATTCCCCAGAGTGACATCTGGATCGGTTCCGTGAGTAAACTGTGCGCCTTGGCGAAGAATGTTGGAAAAACCTCACCGGAAGTACGGCAGGTTAGGATCTCCGTAGGGGTATTCTGCCGTGGCGGGAGGTACGCAAGTGTCAGGGAAAGGCATGTAACCCATGTAGCTCCTGTCGAACTCGTAGGTATACACAGATGGGAATATGTTGTTCTTGGCAGCCGCTACAACGGTAGCCTGGTCCAAGCAGCTTGTATACGAGCGATGAGTCACTGAGAACACTACGTATGTCTCGCATACATACCGAAATTCGCCGTCTGTCGCAACGCGGCTCGTAGCGTTGGCCAGGTTCCATGTTGTATTGGCATTGATTTCTTGCGATGGTACAGGGAATAGACCAGATTTAACGATCTTGTCCGTGAGTTCCTGGCTGATACTACAGATAAATTGGTGACTGGTCAGGCTCGGAACAATTCCAAACACAAAATATTTGCCCAAGACCCATTATTCCCTGGGCTTCTGTTGCCTTTGGCGTAGGCCATGCAACTGTGAGATCGAATCCATCATCTCTCATCCATCCGAAGATGACATGGGCAGGTGCCGTGCATCCAGTACCATCGAGTACGAGTTGGTTGGTTGTAATATACGTTCCGTCCACGACAACATATCTGGCAGGGTCATCAGTTGCTTCGACTCATCCGATCGAATGTCAAGTCACCTGGGAGCTGTCGGGGCATTGACAAGAGTCTCGGCAGAGACACCACGCAAACATGTGAGCACGTTAGTCGCGTTCGCACAACCGACATACTCGACCAACGGTTCCGCAGCCACATGATACTCTTGTTCGATGGTGTGGTAATTTGAGTACGTGGACGCATACCCAAATCCATCGGGATTGCTCTGGGATATGGCACCCGCGAAAAGGCTGAACGCAGGTTTTGCGGTGAGGAGTGCACGCACCGCGCCCGCACCGGCCGACTGTCCAAAGATTGTGACACGCGATGGATCACCTCCAAAGTCAGCAATGTGCTCGTGTACCCAGCGCAGCGCGGTGATCTACATGGCTGTCAACAAGTGGGTGTTTCGCAAGAAAGGGAAGTCTACCTGGTCTGCTATACCATAGTTACCTGTCGTCGTGCCATCTTCCAGGGCCAAAAACCCAAGCGTACTGAGGCTAAGTAAAAGTGAGGCCAACGATCATCGCAGGTGCACATCACGTTACCGGTAGTTGATCGTGACGACAACGACATCACTCCGACTTGCCAAGTTTCCTCCGTCAAACAAGCCATCACTACCTTCACCACTAGTGTAAGAACCTCCATGAATCCAGAACATGACCGGCTTCAGGTTTTTCGACTTGGCCGGGTTCTCAGGGAGATATGGGGTGTATACATTCAAGAATAGACAATCCTCGGATCCATAGCCAATTTGGGTACATGGAGACCCATAGGCAAGAGCAGTGACGTTCCCCGCACTACTGTATGTCCTGGAATAGGTCCATCGTTCGAATGGGTCTGCATAGGGAATGCCAATAAAACGGAAGGAAAGGTGATCACGAGTGCTAGAGATAATTGATCAACATTCCGATTTGACTCCAGGATATCACCCCTACCCAATAAAAGTGATGTTCCCAGAAGAAACCTCGACATGGTATTGCGCGTTCATATCGGTCTCTGTATTTGGTCGGTAGGGTGCACTCTGCGAGCAGAATGCCGGAAGGTTCCTTGAACAGTCCACAGTCTGAATGCCCACCAAGGATATCGCAGAGCACCCGTGTAACGAGGAGGAGTGGACCCAATACATCTGAGAAGGGCTAGACATTTCGAATGCAAGGTAGCGGAGAAGGTTATTCATGTCAGATTTAAAGTAATATCCATTGGTGGGCAGCAGAGTCTCGTGTAGTTGGGCACAAGATGCAATGGCTTGAGCGTTCGTACTGGGCGTACTGATGAGAATAGTCCCATTGTGATCTTGTGTGGTTGGCCCTTCAAATTCTTGGTCAGCGAGAGCTGTCTCGTTATTTCGACTTACAGTTCAGATCATTTTGAAATAGAAGTGATAAATCAGAGCTGACGCTGTTCGGGGACGGGATGGCTGCTACCACCCCAATAGCCAGTAAAGAAATCAGTGCTTGAGAAAACATGTTGCTGGAAACAGTGGAAGGGCAGGATAGGTTCTTTTTCTGCCAGATGTCGACTGGACAACCATATCTCCGCAACGCATGTAGCCCAGCGGGGAATTCACAGTCTCAGGTTTTTTTTCAGTTCTTGTAACTCCAGATTCTGGTTTCAGACCAGGTGGGCACCAGATCCGCGAAAATAGATCATCCTCTGATGCCACTCATCGACGTGGCGTCGTCCTGAATGCTTCAGGATACGAGAGTGATGATTGATCCCAGTGGGCGACTCGGGTCAATTTGTGTCTTCTGTTTCAAAATATGCCATTGCCAAGTTCCGTCCAAATGCTCGTTGTGCTTGCTTGGGGTGTATTGAATGGTGGCAGTTCGAAGTTCGGGGATCGTTTGAAGCAAGCTCCGGCGCTTGGCACCATGACATGACGGAGGGTCACACATATGATGCTTATTCCCACGATGATTCAGACCCCGCCCAAGTACGTTCCGACAAAATGACATCGTTCACCATACTAGTCCTTTTCTGAGGTGGTTATAGCACAATCTTCCTTATCAGCCAGCCGTAACCATTGACACTGTTAGCCATCAACCAGGGCGGTGCTGATTGCGCAATGGAGGTTTACAGGGAACGCATGTATGGCCATGACTTGCCCCAAGGGGCACTCATTACACCGGGAAAGCGGCGGGCCCCATTTGTACCTAGTCGCACTGGATTTCTGCCCCAATCGGCGGTTCGGTTGTCTCTTCCGGTTCCAATTCTTCGTAGAATTTCGAGGGTGAGCAGGAGACGATATGCATGCTAGCTGGTAGGTGGATTGTATCAAACGTGTCAAATGAGTATGAGTCCACGAGCAAGGTTTTCGGGTATCCTGAATATTCAAAGGCGTCTGAGCTGTGAGGGTTCGTGGCTCGAGTTCGACATTCTCCTCCCCTCACCACGCATCGACCGGAAGCCTAGCTCCAAGCTACGACAGTTGCAACCAACCAGCCACCCACCATGTCAAGCGCCGCGCTACAAGAGTCCGAAGATGATGGTCGCCGGCCCCATCTTGTAATCTCGACACAGGATGACACTGTTCGGAGGCTCGCGTATCTACCTGACGGACGAATCGTTACTGGCATTAGGGACGGAACTGTGAAAATCTGGAATTTGGACAATGGAGCGAATCGTTTTATCGTACGAACCAGAAAAGAGTCTGCTGCCATCATGTGACCACAACACGCTCCAGCACAGAGGATATAGACAGGCTTCATGACGCTCTTTTCCGTGATGAATGCCGGGTTCAGTTTGTTCGATGTGACGAGGGTGAGTTGCTGTGGATATATGCACTAGCTTTGAAACGTTGCTCAACTGGGTAGCAGAGTCAACGCATCGCAACGATTCGCTTGCTGTCAAGGTGGCGACCTAGGTAG
>JBBPQR010000518.1:0-10543 GCA_038092615.1 Boletus sphaerocystis | reverse complement strand
ATACGCGTTGAATGGATGGAGGTTTGTGGGACGTGCAAGTCTTTGCGACGGGACAGCCTGGATGATGTCACCAGCAACGATGTGCTCTTTCAGTCGGGTTACAAACCCTTCGTAACCTTCTTTGCCGACGTTCGAGACGGCCTCGCTGCCAAGTCGGATTGGGGCTTGAGGGACTTCAGGGACGGTGGGTGAAAGAAGAGCTTTCGCAAGTCGTCGTACTTTGGACTGTGCGGTTTGATATACGAAGGACAAATTCGCTGTTCCTGCATCTTTTGGATAGAACACATGCGAGACGATTTTGATTGTCTGGAAAAGATGGTCATACACGAGCAGTGTGTCCGCCATCATGAAGACGGCTTCTGGGATACCAAGGGGGTCCCGTAACTCCCGAGCAGTTTTCGGTTCAAAATAATGGATGCAATCATACGAAACATAGCCTATAGCACCACCGGTGAAGGTCGAGACTTCGGGGACTTTGACATATTGGTATGCTGAAAGTTCTTTCTGGAGAGCTATCATGGGATCCCCTGTTATTTCTTCCTTGGGACCAGTCTTGATAACCTTGATTGGATCTGCAGAACATGAGCCCGTCTCTGCATGCACTCTGTAAGATGCGACGCACCTGCGCCAATAAAACTGAATCTAGCAATGTTCTCTCCAGCGATCACAGATTCGAGCAGAAAGCTGTATTTAGAGTCTTTCGCGATACGGAGATATGCCATGCATGGCGTGATGAGATCTGCAGGAAGCTGGATGAAGATTGGTACGCAGTTTCCTCGTTTCTCCCGAATGATGAGCTGCTCCACCATCGCAAGTGGCGGATACGCATTCAACTTCTAGATAGACGAGCGACGCAGTTGATAGTGATGCCAATGTGGTGTCCTACGCAACTCACCTGCGGGTCCATCGACGTCGTTTTCGAGGGACGGGACTGAGTTTCAGGATGAGATGCTTTGGACTATCCAGGTTGCTAGCGCGTGGCTTATAAACATCATGTTCACCCTTTGGAGCCTTCTACCTCCGCCAGACGACAAGGCAATCCAGGCAAGCACCGTGAAGATGTCCCACTGCCCCGCATTGCTGCTCATCATCACGCCTTGATCGCTGCAGCTGTACAACTTAACATCACAACACAGGAGAACACAGGCCGGTTTCCCATCTACCATTATTTTGACCGAGCACGGTACTCACGGATTCATCTTTTCGCAGCCCGGTGATGATCACGCCAAGGTTCTCGTGTGACCAAACCGAAGACAGTGTCATCGTATCATTGTATTGCCCCTCAGTGCGGGTGAGTGCGAGTGGTGGCAATACGGGTCTTGCTACCTCATCCGAATGTCTTACATCCAGGCGTCCGACGTCGAAGTAAATGTTGACGACGCTCTGTTGACCGTCTACATCAATCCTTATTTCCTTCGCCTGCACTTTCCTCATGCAGTGGTTGAAGATGAAAGCTCGAGCGCACTTTATGATCCGAGTACTGGGTACTTGACCATCACTTTGACCAAGGCTGTTAAGGGCCAGGCATTTGCGGACTTGGATTTACTGGCAAAGTTGTTGGCCCCACGATCGTCACAGCCTCCGCCCACGCCATCGGTAGAGGTTCTCGAAACTCCACTGGGAGAAGACGACGTTAGCGATCTGTCCCGTCGAGCAACACGGTTGACGCTGGGAGAAAATGATGAATTTATGAGAGGTGGATCGAGTCATTGCATGATCCAAGTCCCAACTGATCGCCCTCATTTTAGCTGCACAAGATGACTGGCAGGTTCCTCAGACAGTTCCAGAAGCAGCGCCAGGGATTCATTTATCCAGGAGATATTATGGTTTTCTGAACAAGTATACTGGCTATTTCATGCATGTTGCCCACACTGAGAACGAAATCAACGAGTTGGGTCAGAATGCAGAAAGCTGCGACCTTGATGAGAGACGGGACCTCCGAACCATGCATGAATCCGAAAAATGGGACGAAGAACATTATATGTTCGTCGGTTCACATTATCTACACGCGAATCCGAATCCTACAGTTATATAGGGCGGATTACGTCGAGGACGAATACATTCAAGAGCTCGTCACTTGGGAGGATCCCACGAATAGCTCGGAAGTCGTGTACACGGAACAGGAGAGAATGGAGATGCTTGGTCTTCCGCGCAAAGAGTGTAAGCCATACTTTCATGACGATCGGGCAAATGCTGACTGCTCTTAGATATAATGGACGGGATCCAAGAACGGAACCTCTATTTGACACTAATCACCCTCCTCTTTGCTTATGCCTACGATAAGCGAACCACCCTGCATGACCCAACACCGGAGAGCGCCTGGACGATTTGCTCACTGGTTCCGGCATTCTCGGCACTCGACCCCCCTCCATATACATCCGTGACGTTGAACATCACGGGGGGCTCCCAGTTACTCTTCACTGATGCTGAACTAATATCGACATTGACAACCTCGTATAGGCGCAGCCTTGCCTTTCCTTTATATCGCTCGTTTCAGCTGTCAGAGGCATGCCGAAGAGATGTCGCTTCCTGCATGGTACAAGGTAAAAGGATGATAACAAGATGGTTGTTAGAGATGAGACGGATATTGGATCACCATGAGGTCTATTATGTTTACAGCAGAATTTGGTTGGACGACTTTTGCGTGTGGATTCAGACTCGAGCCAGGTAAGCATCACCTTGTCGTATGCCACATTCCAATCTCGACGGAGTTTCTAGTGATGACGTCCTTCGAGGACTGGGTGGCAAATTGGCCACATTAATGATACCGAAATGCATGATTGGATGGCAGCTTGAGCAACTAGAGGAAGCGACGCAGGTCGGGTACCGCCAAACAAGCGACAGTGATGACGAATCGACGGAGTGACATTGGGACCGAGGATGCCTAGAGGATGTACGCATGCAGATGCGGAAACGGATGTCCTGCGCTATTCGCCGTTGATCGGTACTGGAGTTGCGACTCGGTCTACAGCGCGTCGCAACCTTACACCTTGCTCGGACACGAGAGTCACTGGGACCATCACAAATCAATTTGTGGGTGCTGAGCCTAAAATTATGACTCATGGGTTTCATGTATCAACTTCAAAACGTTTGACATATATCGAAACCCTTCGGTTGCAATGGAGTAACTCATGTCTACATATTATGCCATAAGCACTATCCTCAGTCCTCTGTAGTTCTAACATGTTCGTCTGCTGGGAGGACGTCAAAACCACTCTGGCCAAGATCTGCAGGCAAAGTTGCCGATTCGTCTAGGGCCGACGCAGCGATAAGTATGTCTGTTTCCTCTCCTCCTGTCACCGGCGCGATAAGGACAGGGGGTGGGCGGAGGAAAGAGGGCGGTTGGACCAAATTGTTGAACAAGAACTATAAATCATGGTGAGCTGCGGTACAACCGCGACAGATCGCCAACGCACCGTTCCATAACTGATCAGAAGGGTAATAAGTACGAGAGTAATGTCAACAGGTAACATCACTTACACCAGGAGAGAGAAGCCAAGCACCTGTAAAAGTGATATGGGGAACAGAAGTCGTTCCCAGCCCAGCGCAAGACTGATCAACCAGATGGAGAGGGTTCTGCAGGTATCGGTCAAACTCCTCGCTGTAGCGCTGACATGTCTGGTGACGCTTAACCCAAAGTAGTTGAACAATGAGATACTGAAAGCGATCGCAATTGCAGACCAAAGGACGCTGGGAGTATTGATCATCTGATGCCAACCCCTCGGAAGGTCAAAGAAAGGAGAACGAGAGGACATTGATGATTGGGCCATGAACGGCATGAGCAACAGGATGGTCAGTGTACCAAACAAGCCTTCGAACCCCACTGCGACAAGAGGGGCCACGCTCCAGCGGGACATGATCTTCTCCTCAACCACAAATTGTGTTGCCGTGCTGCAAGAGACGACAATCAACGCGAAGAGCTGAGATACTGAAAATGTGGATCATACAAGACTTGAGCAAACAAGATGAAGAACACGCCTATTTAACGATTACATGAAACGAAACAAGAATGACATGGTTGACCCATACCAACGAGGACCTTGGTCACATCAACTTGATCGGGGTTGCCAGTATCATGAGCAGTTACGAGATTCACAGCATCGGTGACAGTGTCCTTGATGAGAGAACCACTATAACCAACGAGCGAAACGCCGGCCATTACGGTGAGGAGGGAAGTCCATCTAGGGGCGAGTTAAGAAAGGAAGCGAAGGACAGGAAACAGACGGACTGGTATAACCAAAGACGGCGACGAAGGAAGATCACACTGAGAATACCGACAAAAAGGACGAGTGCGCCACGGGTCATCTGAAAGATGGAAACAGGTGTGTATAAAAGGCCAACATTCATGAGCTGTAGGTTGTCGCGGGGGATACGGCATTAGTGTTGAACGACATCAGCAAGAGTGGAGCAATGTAAGATGGGCGGAAGACGGATAGGGAAATAACGGACCGTGGTACCGGTGAGATCACAGACGGCGGGAAACCATAAAAGGAGCAGTTTCCAGCCTCGCAGTTCCTGAGGAGCGGACTTTGTGTGAGGTTGGACATCTTGGTCTGGGTCAAAGGGAAGAAAGACTGGGGGAGGGGAGCGCCTGGCGTTGAGCCATGTATAGAGGACGGGAAGGAAGCCTAGACCAGGAGTGAGAATCTGACGAGAATGGAGGACGTGTACGGACTGACAAAGCATTTCGCCGACTAGAAGGCCAGTCAGCGCGCAAAAGTGGAGATGAAAAAGGGCAGGACTGACGGAACATTTGGAGAGTCTGCCAGACGGGCTGCTCGTAGAGAACGTGGTTGCTCGGGTCTGGATCAAGACAGTTCTCGACGCATTGCATGTCCTGGCAGGGAAATGAAGCGGTGAGGTGGGTGGGCGCGCAGACGTACCTGCCACTTGGACCAGAGAGAGTTGCTGGAGCCCTGTCAAATTATTGTTTGTGAGTGCAGAGTCGGATGAGCGAGAGGCGTACGGTGATGATCATCCCGGCGAGGAGGAAAGGGACGTAGAGCGACGTGCGGGGCATGGCTTGGGGGGAGGAGGAGGAGGAAGCGAGAGGATGTCACGGGATGGTAGGATGGTCACGCCACGTGATTTTGATCTGAGATCCAGTCACACTCGGGGTCATGGATGATCGAGTTGCGCTTGTGGTGGTTATTTATCTCGACTTCTTTTCGCTCCCTCTGCTCTCCCTCGCCTCGCCTCCTTCTCCTCGTCGTCCCCGTCGTCGTCCTCGCACTCTCCTCGTCGCCCGACACGACGTCCATGGTCAAGCTCTCCCTCATCTCCCCAAAAGGCAATCAAGGCGTGCGCTACTTCCCCCACCGAGGTTACCTCGGCTTAACGCCACTCCGATTCGAGGGTCGTGCGTACCCATTTCTCCCTTGTTCGACCCCTTCCTCTCATATCCTCGCACCCAGTTGTTCGTACCCAGATCGAGCAAGACGCCAAACCCATCCTCGCAAAGGACATCGTCGTCGCAGTCCGTTGCTACGAGTCCCGCCAGGGTCGCTTAGGCTCAGTGCAGACCAATGTCCTCTTCGAGCACTCCGTCACACTTTGGCACAAGTCTGACACCCAGGACTGGTCCGAGCTCGGCGATTCCGAGTTTCCCTTTCGCTTCTCCGTCCCTTCCCACACCGCCGCCCCGAGCACGGCACTCTACTTCCAAGAGTATCGCATATTTTGGCGCATCGAGGCAGGCGAGTCCACCATCAATTCATTTCCTCTGTTTCTTCTAACCCCTCGTCAGTCCTCAATCATATACCCATCTCAGCTGTCGGCTGCCGTCAGGTTAAACACTTTGACTTGCCCCTCGTGCGCTATGATGCCCCGGCCAGTCTGTCTCCCCCAACTCCGTTGACACCTTCCTCGTCATACATGACCTTGTCAAAGTCCAAGTCCCGCGGACCCCCACTGCGTTATTGCATACTCGTACCACCCAATCCAATCGGTCCCCTTGATATTGTCTCTGTACAACTATTCCTACAACCTCTGGACCCCTCTGCGTCGATTCGTAGCGCGTCCGCTTTCGTTGAGCGGAGAATACATTTCAACGACGCCCGCTTCGGTCCTCCCGAGCCATCCCCCGGTCCTTACCGATTCTCATCACATGTGTCCCAAAATCCCCAAAGTCCCTCTAATCACGCCCAGGATCGTACCTCATCGACCTATCCCGGCATCAACGGCTCTTCGTCTCAAAATTTGCTTCATCCTGCTTCTTCGTTATCTCTATATTCTGCTAATTCCTCACGACCGTTGTTACAGCACCACGAATGCAATGCAGATGAATCTATGCCAGTTCCCTCTGGTGACCGAGGAACAACCCATATATTTGCACATGCTGAATCAGTGGGCCGCTTCTCCAGAGACTCTTCTGGGGTGTGGCGGCATAGTCTCACGTTTTCGTGGCCGGATACAAAATCCAACAGTCGGTGGGCAGTTGGGGAATCTGTCCAAACCGCCCTGGCAAGTGTCAAGTTCTTTCTTCGCGTCAAGGTAAAAGTCACCCCCTCTATCATTACCAATACTAAACATTCCCTAGGTGATCGTTTCTTCCCCGTCAAATTCGGCGGAAACTGTAGAGCTCGAAGACAAGGAACTTACCATAATATCCACAAATGAATTACAAAGGCAGCTTGCTCTTTCCCGATATAGTGATTGGGTGAGCACGACTTCGCGACGCTCGAAATCAAAGTCACCTCGGCGTTCCAAGCGGAATCGCAACGCAGGACAACTCCCATCGCCCCCGCACAGTCCACCCCATGATCCTGTCTCAGAAGGGTCAGACACTGTACCTCCCCTCACAAGACCGCCCTTTTCACCTGAACACAGTCACAAATTTTCGACTGCTTCATCACCTTATCCAGCAGGGAACAGCACCATGTCTAAAGTTTCGAGGCGACCGCACACGTCGGCGGGACCTCGGGACCGGTCTAGTAGACTTGACACGCGAACCTATGAAAATTTTCAAATACAAACCAGCCGATTGACAGTCCCTCCGCGACCAGAAACTGCCCGTTTCACGCGTTTTCCGAGATCTCCCGCAAGCCAGAAATCCGTAGAAGCATCACGTTTGGGATCGAACTGCAGCGTGAGCTCTGGGGGACACTCGAGTGTTGAGAGTTCACAACATCACACCCAAGGGAGTCTCTTATTCGAATCAGTAAACCTGGTAGACGTGCAAGCGTGGGAGCAGGAACTCGCGCGCATCGAATCTGCGAGCCAAAGGAACAGCGCAGACATGCTGGGTTTTTTGTCGCAACGCAAGAAAGCCAGCGTGGAACAGCCCTCCATACCGACGTTTTTACACGCGGAAGGGTGACTTGCTGGACCAGCTTTCGCCCGCCTATCCTTGCGCTATGTTATTTTTTGCCTGCCGCATATTCATCCGCACTAGACCTGCTGTAAAGGGAGCCTGCCCAATAACTTACAATTGTTCTTTCGTGCTCGTAATTTGGACAATAACTGAAAAGCACGTCGTATGTATACCCGCATTAATCGACTGTTGTAAGTACTTACATTGAGTGAACTTTGGCGTGACCGTGCACGTTTTCTTAGCTCACGCTTTTACCACACCAAGCTGAAGAATGAGTTTCCCGTGGGTCAGACTGACACTAGTAGCCGGTGGTCGTGCGTCCATTGAGCTGCTCTCGTTGCAAGCACTAATCCACTTTTCCACGCAAAGTAATGGGCATGGGATATCTAGTTATGCGGGGTTCGTCCAGGTCTCCCCACCTTGCTGACTGCTACAGTAAACGGTTAATGTAGCTACCGTGCCGACTCCCGAGCAAACTTACGCCGTGAGTACATGATACCTTCCATCTCAGCTGGACGCCGGGAAATCACTGGGCTGTGTTGTTGATGGTCACACACAGGCTTTGGCTCCTGATCTCAGGCGGAAAGTAGACGCAAATCGAACTGCCCGCATAGCTCAAGAACGGGTTCTGAAGCAGCAGATCGAGGCTCAGGCAAGTGCCATCTGTTCTTCTCGTGTTGTTCGACCAGAGTAACGCGCCGCATCCAGGCAAGGGATCCAGAAGCTATGAAACCTGTATGGGCGGATCCGCAAAAGTGACAGTAGAAGCCGCACTGCCAACCCTGGTCTCCTTTTTCCTCGTGTTTCACTCTCTTTACACTGTTCGTTCCAAATTACTTTATACAACAGGGAAACACACGCCTGACTGCAGGCATATGGTCTCGCTCCTGTAATAATATAAGTATTGTTTCGGAACCGGAGACTACCTCGGGTCCTCAGGCCTCATGGTAGGAAGGTGGCGCCGGTCCACAATGCATGTCTTCCAGCCAACTAGAAGCGCTTCTCCGCGGGTTTCGATGACGGTGGACAGGGGGGGTGTATTAAATAGTATTTGGATGGCGAGTACAAGAACGGATCAGTGCAACTGTCCCACATGGGCTACTAAGAAAACTTGAAAAGGTAGATGAGTGTGAGCTTTCCGAGGAATGCTTAGGATCTGAATCGGGTGGAAGTCAAGTTTGTTACGGTAAATCAGTTATTCTGTCGTAGAGAAAAACCTGGTGTGGTGCCATGCCATGCCAACAAGAGTAGAAAAGACAATGTAAAGCGGACTGGCTCTCATAAATCTATGGATCGGAACGAATGTTGCGCAAACTGTCCATGCCTTCCGAGTATGATGCAAGCTCCAACGTCTATGTATCAGTGTGCCGATTCAGCCGCATCCGCACGAGAACAAAGTTGACATGGTTGTAATCGGCGAATTCATCGATGAGATCAAGCCCACGTGATGTCAGGGATGTTCTGAAGTATGTGTGTCAGACAGTGAAGATGGGAGGGCTATACATGGTGTCATTATGGGTCCCGCAAAGTCTGACTGCGGGCCTTGTCCGCGAGCGGTTGGGCTGCACGGGGAGCGGAATCGTTCATCATTACCAGACACATGGGCAGCATGCGCTCCGCCGTTGCCAATATGTGTTGGCGTATCTGTCATGAGCGTGGGTTGAGCAACGGATCGCTCGACACTGTGGGAGGTGTTGTTCAGGTCGTCAATGGCAGTCCCAGGGAGAGATGAAGATGTTGTTTGACCTGATGCTGGTGTTGATGAGCGACCACGATCTGAAAAGCTAGTGGAGGGACCATCGGCTCGCGTGTCTTGCAGGGTCGAGTAGGCCGCCACTAAAGGTGCCGTGGCACCGGACTGGACCCTCGACGAAGCAGATTCGTCAACATTAGGTGTCGCGGATGGTCCTCCGGGAGTGGTTTCGTCTGTTGCACCATCACTACGGGCCCTCTCTTCTCTCCTTTGCTGAGCTTCGTGCTCAAGGAGAGAGAGACGCATTGCCTCCATGACCATGAGCTGTTGTAAAGTGAGTATCAGTGGAGTAGAGAAAAAAGTGCAAATTTACTTCTTCCAAGTCTTGACCACCTAAACCCATTTGTCCAAGGAGTTGACTGAGGTCGGTCTGACCATTCGCGCGCGGGCCACGGCGCCGTCGACTGCCGGTGGCGCTACCAGGGGATCCGCTTTCACCGTCTTCTGTACCCTCTGTGGTCGGGAGCGCGTGGATGCGACCGCTGGTGACACCGACGGGGATGAGTCTATCTCCAACCTGCCTCATGATGATTCTCCTGTTCGCACGACGAGTTACTGCTGCACGAACGGCAGCGAGTTTGGCTTCCCAGTCAGGTCGGATTTGGTCTTTATTGAGAGGATGGATGAGTGGGGGGAAGGGGGGAAGGGAGAGTGACTGACCAGTTGTGACGACGTCGGGGCTATCATGGCCAAAGCTCTTTCGACGACGCTTGTGGGTGGAGGAAGGGCCGGGAATACTTTGCTGTGAGCGGAGGGGGTCGGCCCAGGAGGGAGGGGGCTAAAGGAAGGGAAAGGAGATGTCAAGGAGAAGGAAAAGGAGGCAAAGGAGACTAACCATTCCCTCGCTGGCGATGCCAGCACGCCATGGAGGGGGAGCATAAACGACACCGAAATTGTCTTGCACACAGTAGGGACATGCGGCTGGCTCGGAAACGAGGTGTGTTGTGGTAGGTTCAGCTCGTTTTATCTGTACAAAACATTCTGTGCAAATTGCTTGATCGCAACAGCGGGAATGGTTGATATTGGTGGGGTAGTACTGCGGAGAGCGTCAGCGAGTGATGGGGGAGATGAGGAGATAACGGACGAGGAAGCAGATTGGACACTCGACGGCGCCTCTGTAGAGGGCAGCCTCTGGGCAGCGCGATGATTCCTTGAAGGAGGATGGGCGCTTTGAGGCGAGGGCAGGTTTTGCGGTGTCGCGGGGGTCAGAACGGGTAGCGAGCGGGTCGGATACGGTGTTGTCAGAGTCGGGGAGATCCTTGCGTGCAGCGAGGATCTGGTCGTCGTCCCAGTCGTCGCTGTAGTCCTCGAGGGGACGGTAGAAGGGCGCGAGTTTCCTGTCGACGATGAGCTGGGTGACGATGGAATGGTTCCAGTCTCTGGGACCGGTGTAGACGCCGTGCGGGGTGAGGAAGCCATAGTCGATGGTGTCGTCGTGGTGGGGACGTCCAGAAGACGAGCCGGTGTTGCCCATGGCG
>JBBPQR010000517.1:0-10554 GCA_038092615.1 Boletus sphaerocystis | reverse complement strand
CTGCTGTCGATATCTCTACGGCGGAGCTGCGCCAGTTGATGGAGCACTGTCCGTCGTTGGTCTTGTTGAAGCTCAACGGGACGGACGTACCTGCGCTGATCGCGCCGTTGCTCACCGAGATGATCAACGAATCCGAGTACGATCGGAATTTACCCCTTGCGCCTTGGCTGAAAGCCCTCTCGCTGAGCTGCGAATCGATGGAGGCGTTGGATCGGGTGGATGATACCGGACTTACTTTTGAGGAGATGTTTGCACAGCTTGTAATGTCTCGGACGACGAAACGAGAACTCAACAGCAAGGTTCTCAAACTGAAGTGGATTCACTGGACGATTTGGTGGGACTGGTGTCGATACCAGCCCCCAGTTCAGGCTCACCCACACCCTGAGCTGGAGAGGCGGCTTTCGAGATTGTGTGCGGGAGATGTCGATGTGGGGGTGTCTGCGGCTATCTACAACAAGTACAAGCGGGTCTCATAAGGTTGCGCAGGACATTGGCTGGTCCAAGTGAAGAATATTCTTGGCATATATATATTGGTACAAGTGGCACTAATGGTACATTACAAGTACACGCATGCAATCGCAATCGCGCAGTCATCGTGCTCAACATGATGCAAAACTGGACCATAAGTGACGATACGAAACACGGGGGCAGTCATATCAGTCAAATGAAAGGGTTGCGCACGGGGGATATCTCGGCATGGGGGTCAGAGTGGGTGCGGCCAAGCCATATATAGTTATGCTGCCATGCAGATATGATGATATCGACGCCACCGCATACCTCATCGTATGATGCAATGGGACGAGTGATAACGAACGAAGAGCCTTTTTTGGAACTGCAAACTGTCCAGATTCACCCAACGTGGGTGCTGGCAAGGAACGGTGCAAGGCAGGAAGAGTGACGAAGAGTGACAAATGAGATAAGTTAATTGAAGCCATCAAAATGTCCCTTGAGGATTCTTTCTCCCATAGGAGAAGGGGCACGACGAGGGCGCGTGTGATCAGTGATGGTGGCTGAACGTCTGGGTTTGCGGTTGGATAGGAAGATATTCATAGGGGGTGAGGCCGAGACAGCAGAGTTTGGGGGAGGGTTAGGAATGCCGGGCTGGGGTATATCGACTGGAGAAGGCTGCCAAAACTATTCAATGCATGAATGGTGCAGGTTCGAGGAGCATACACACCTTGGAACGCTGACCTCCCAGGGAGAGACGCCGGAGAACGTTGACACCCCGTTCGTGGTGAGGCTCTGGGGCAGGGGGTTGAGGTTGGAATCGACCGGTGGTGCTGCCACGACGAATGTGGGGGGATGGTACGAATTCTTCGGCTGGTTCATCTGAAGAAATGTGTTACAAGAGTTGGGACTGGGGGCGAAACGGATGCACATACCTTCGAGGACAGGTGGTGGGGCAAAACCACGAAAGGGGAATGTCGCAGGAGCCTTTGCAGGGGACTGCGATAAAAAGTAGAGGATGGGGGAACCCGACGAGATCGGGATCTGTGTGGACGGGAGATTTGGAGTTACAAGGGGAGGCGGGGAGGTGGGGGAGTTGGACGAGTCAGAGGAGAAGGAAGCAGAACGATGACGAAGATGTTCGGTAGAGATCGGGATTGGCTTTGAGTGGCGAACAGCATCCCGGTTGATATCGGTGGAGGTCGTGTTGGGGTTCATTGCGAGGCGTGTTCAGGGGGGAAGAAAGGAAAGGGAGTAAGCGTCGATTTCGACTGCTTAGATCTTTTATATGTCGAAAAACCCCGACATGGCAATTCCCGGTTTGTCAGTCAGTCCTAGCACGTGTTCTGATGGCAATTTGAATTTGATCATTCCCCGCCGCTCAAAAGCCAGACGCGCCACATTCCCCAGATTTCCGGCTTCTGTTTGACACTTCAATTGACCCCACTGTGTCTGCCGATGGGAACAAACCCATGCTCGTCCATTTCGCTAGATGATGACTGGCAGAAATGTAGACTATGGACTGCAGTGACTCACCGCTGTCAATGACTTGCGGTGCCGCGCTCTAGAGATGAAGGGCGTAGAGACATTGCTCGTAATGGTCGGTTCGGAGAGGTAATCTGGTCATTCCAAGATCCGCGATGGTTGGTAACCCCGCGAGATTTAAAAACAATCCTATGCAGCACAAGAGCATCCTAAGCGGCGGCCAACTTGTGCCGACCTTTCTTTTTCAAACTGCTTGGGTGACACCTCATGTGGGAGGTTTGTAGCAGGCGCTGATCCTATCTGATGGTGTCCATCGAGGTTTGATACGCCCGCTCGACTGACTACCATATACGCCTGCCGGGATTTAAAATTAGTCGACTGTATTTGTGATCAAGGCACCGCACATATTTAGGGGCAAGTTCACCTTTAAACGATACTCGTACACCACTTTTGGTTGACAGACAAATTCACTTGGAGCTTGCTTGGAGCCTTGGTCATCACGCCGACTTTTGAATCTGAAATTCGTTTGGACTCGTCCAACTCGGGGAATTCCGGACCGTTGAATTCAAGATTCTGTGGCCCACGCTCATCACCATGGATCATCGGCGTTGTGGCGTCATGATAGATTCCCTGCCTTTTGGCAAACTCGGCCCGTACGGCGCTGCTCGGGACAAGACCTCATACGGTCCTTTAGAAGTCCTCCGTCCCCCTGACAATTGTTGCATCCAAA
This sequence comes from Boletus sphaerocystis, assembly GCA_038092615.1. Classification (NCBI taxonomy): domain Eukaryota; kingdom Fungi; phylum Basidiomycota; class Agaricomycetes; order Boletales; family Boletaceae; genus Boletus; species Boletus sphaerocystis. The sequence continues at coordinate 7,892 of JBBPQR010000517.1, read as the reverse complement.
TATTGACCACCAAGCCAACGCACAATCCGACACCGAAGTTCCCACTCACTTCTTCTCCGCAGCACTCTGAATCACCTCCTCGTTTCGCCAACATCAGGCGCACCCACACCCTCTCCAATCGCCTTGACAACGTCTTTGCTCGTGACGCCACGCAACATGGAATCGATGGTTATCGCGCCTCGAGGTCACGAAGACGTAGATGTACAGCGATTCTTTCGTCCTTCTCGGAATTTGTCCGGCCTGCTTGGTCGTAGCCCAGGAGATACTGCGCCTTTTTCTCCAACGAGTCATCGTTGCGTCATGCCATCTGGACGTGAGTAACATCTAATCATGCTACGTGATCTTGGGATGAGATACCGGAGCGTGTCGGCATCCCAAGGAAACGGGCACAACAAGGTACACATAAAAGGACGAAACGAATCCGCGTTCGACGGCCTTTTAGAAGCCAAGTCACCGCACCCCCGTTTCACATCGTCGACAACTTCTCCTACCCCTTTGAGGAGGCTTTCAAGAGTCCCTTTTTCTTTTTCGTTCCCTCCCTACGGCGTGAGCTGTATTTACCAAAATATACGTGTCTGACGGTGTCCTGCTTTCATCAAAGCATCCGAGTCCATGTGTATCAGCTTTACACTCCATCCCGGAAACTTGCGGCCCTGCCATCCTTTGACACATCCGTCCATACCTGGCGGCCCCACAGCCAGACAGCTCGAGATTGCGTCTCAACCTCCGGGCGGTGTGCATGACTCGATTGGTAATCGATAACAAGAGCACGATTTCATGATTCGCACGCGGCTGCGATGAGTGACAGGTAAAACGACCCCGAGCATGAGAGCGCGCCGAACCAAGCCCTCGTTTCTTGTTGTCACCGAATGACACATCCACGTGTTCCCCGAGGTCCACCGTGACGCTTCGCGTTTTCTCAGTTTCAACGCATGCTCAGACTCGCTGTACGATGTCGTCAGTGTCCCAAAACCAGACCGAAGACGGGGGTCGTTCTGATCATTGTCAAGTGATGGCGTTGATAACGAAGGTGATGCAGAACGGAGAAGTTGAAGAAATCAGCTCACGTGCATTATTGATCACGAAGGTCCCTTGATCCGTCCAATCCTTGCAGTCGACCCCAAACACCCGCCTGCCAACCTGAATGTGTCACGCGCTGGCGTGGTTCCTATTCGTGATGCTCTCCTCGTCTTAATGTGCCACCTCAACAGAACGTACGTGATGCAGAACGGAGAACTCGAAGGAAATTAGCTCACGCGGTGCGTGCCCTCCCACCAACGCTGCCCCAACTCCTTTTGTCCCATTCTCGACGATCACGCCAAAGGCTTATCGCGCAGCCAATCAATCGAACGGCCATCTCGAGATGCAGCGCAGTGTTACAATCGGCGACTACTCGTCTGGGCCGCATTACTTCCACGGCGCAGTACCGCTCAGCCTCAAGACCAGTCCGATGACGATATCAAGACTCGGATCGCCCGCGAAACAATCCAGCAAGACAGATCGCACGTGGGATGAATCCATCACCCACGCGAACGGGCCGAGCAGCACAGTCGGTCCTTGGCACTCTTGCTGCGCACGGGGTTGTGATGATGCAGTGCGTTGCATTAAGGGGGTAACCTGCAGACAAATAGACTAGTGTGCTAGGGGGTACACCGTGTAAAGAGTGTCCCAAAGGTACCGTCTGGCGACGCTGGTGTGTTGGCTACAGAAATGAATGCGAGATCTCGATGTAAAAAACGTGCCTGGGTATTCCGCATCGAAGTTCAGATAATAAAGATATCCAAAGAGGCGTAAAAAGGAGGCGTTGTCGTGGTGATGACGGTAGAGAATACACGTGGGAGAAGAGAATCATGACAGACACGAGGCAAGACAGGTCGGACGCGCGGTCAATCTAAAAAGGCGAGTTCACTCAATCTGCGACTCTCGGCATCCGCAATATCCCTCGTCTCCCTGAGGATGCTTGCCATGCTGTGTATGGTTGGGCTAATCGCCGTCCTGGGTACCTGCACCATGTAATCTGCGCTCGACAGCGTGCTCGTGCTCTGTCGCTTGAGGCTGTCCGCTACTGAACGACGAAGATTGGTGAGGGAACGAGTCCCCAGCCTCGATAACCCAACAACCTTGCGTGGTCGATCGTCAGAGTCAACCGTACGCCTACGAGAAGCGGGTGAGTACATGTTGTCTTTTTTCGGGACAGGTGGAGGGTGGTCCGATTGGGACAGTGACTCTAGTGTTGATCCCGGAAAATTCGATGAAAACGTGCACGAAATAGGACTGTCCACGATCATAGGCAACGATGAATAATCCAGCGGACTCGACACAATGATGGGTGGATTGGATGGAGGTAGAGTGGGAGGGGGAGTGATAGGTCCTTGCTCCGATGGGTCCTCGTGTAAGACCTCGAGGTAGGAGGTTGTCAACGGAGGAAGGGAGCTACAGAACGAGGGTCTGCCCGCGCAGGGCACATCCGTCCTACTCTCGCTCGATTTGCGCGACACTGCATCAAGAGGAGCAGGAGACGGCGTCGTCCCCGATTCATGGGGAGGTCCGCAATCCGACTCGGTACTCTCCGAGGTTCTGTGGGTGGCCAACCAGCTTGCCTTGAACCGTTCCGCTTCTGTTGATCCGCCAAATGTCGTGGTAGTCGGTGAAGGGATATAAGCAAGACGTTGATCGGCCTCCCGTTCCTGTTGGCTAAAGTCTTTACGGGGAGGGAGAAGACCCCGTTCGCGGAGAGCTGCTTCTCTGTGTTCCCTAGAGACGAAACTGTTTGGGAGGGTGGAAGAGACTGGTTTTTGGGCTCTGGGAGGACGAGGTCTTTGGGTGGGTGGGTTCATGTCCGCCGGTAAGGTGCGGGTGGATGGCCGGGATCGCAAGCCATCGGTGCTCGACTTCAAGGGGATGGAGATGTGAAGTTTGGATGTGACACGACGGATCAACGTTTGTTTGGCGGGGGGAGAAAGAGCGGGGACAGAATCACTGGGAGACATGGCGGTGAGACAATCACAAGGAACATGGGACGGTTTAAATATGAGGACATTGGAAACGGTGGAGCAAAAGATGAGCGTGGGGTAGATATCAAATAGCACGTGCAACTGACCTCGCAACGACAGATTTATGATCCTTGGCTGTCCGCTCGGTGACAGGGGTGTTGCGGAAGGTGAGGGATATATGTGCACCCTCGAACATCTTCTCGGGCGCTCCGCGTGGGATCATTCCGGTGTCTGGGATGCTCACGAGACACTCGCCCGACATGCGCGTATGCTTCGCGGCGGGGAAATGAATGACACGAGGCTGGTCGTGCTCTGGAGAGGACTCGTCGCTGTCCTCCTCGCTGGAGAGCGTGGGGACGGGGACGGGGACGGTGCGGAGACGAAAGCGGCGGAAAGGGTCGAAGGAGGGCATCGGGAACAGAGGTGGGGTGGTGGGAAGGGAGGGTATATAAACGTGCAGCTGGGGTGATCAGAGCTGCTACGAGTTTGGGACTAGTTCGCTATTTAACCGAAGATCTTGAACGGCGCAAGGTTCGATTCTCGGCGTAATCATTAAAAAGCAGGGCAAATGCGAATCCCATGAGGCTGACATCGTAAACAGGGTTCAAAGCGCTGAAACTCGGCGCTGATGTGTTGTGGCCATGTCCAACACCACCGAATTCGACATCCTCAGGTCCTCACACAAGTAACCCCTCTCCACGTCATCTCATACCCAGACTGAGTCGCCAGCTAGGTTCCTCCGTGATGATACAGAAGCCGACGTCGCCACGTCTTGGAACGATCAGCTCGCCAAAAAGTACTACGACACACTCTATCGCGAGTTTGCGATCTGCGATCTCAAGCATTACAAGTCGGGCAACGTACGTCCTCTTCACGCCGTGCATCACACCCCGCTCAACCATGTCAGTTCGCACTTCGCTGGCGCACCGAGTCCGAGGTTCTCGACGCAATCGGCGAGGCATCCTGCGCAAATGCCCGTTGTCAGCACCATCGTTCCCATCCCCCTGCCGGTACTTCAACCCTCGAATTGCCCTTTGCTTACGAGGAACACGGAGAGCAAAAGGAAGCCCTCGTCAAAATCGTACTTTGTCCGAAATGCGTGCGGAAGTTAATGTGGAAAAGAAGGCATGACAAACGTGACGGCAAGCACAAGACCATCCAGGACACCACCGGGGTTGTTCAGACGGCGGGTGAGGAGCACATTACCGACGCATCACCGCACACGGGCAGTTTGAGTGACAGACGGAGATCCCACTCACCACGTAGTTAGTTTGCATTTTACCTTGGCGTTGCAAATTTCAAAGTCCGTTCATCATCGTACCCGACGACGACGACGAGTGTGAGCAAATACATGGCCTCAGTCGCACAGCCAGTCGAACGACAAGACATTCACAAGTCTTGTCGCACGATCGAAACACTCTTGGCTGTTCTCAACGACTACTGCGACGCCGCGAGTGCTTTTACCGCCATTCAGAAAAAGCTCTCAAAAGCCCTCAGGGACGCTGCAGGTCTAAAGACAAACGCCCAGTTTGCAGGCGAGTCCTTTCCCACTCGTATATCCCTCGAATTCACAACCCTGTCCTTATCAGCCAATGCTTTCAGTGCGAGTGCCATCATTCTCGACGCCGTGGCAGACATCGACAGCAAGTTTGCAAAGATAGCCAACAAGGAATCCCAGGCCGTCAGCTCAGAGGTCAAGAAATGGTTCAAGAGACTGGCGGTCAGTTCTCCCCTGACCTTGAACGCTCGCTTAAATTACCCTCCAGAAAGAGGAAAAGGCACATGATGAACGCATGAGCGACTCCAATACACGCATCAAGCAAGCTGGTAATTCATACCTGTCTCGTTCGGCGCTTCGCTCATATTTCCCCCCAAGGTCAAGCGTATGAAAAAAAGTCCAAGAAAGGCGCAAAGGATGCCGGCGAAGAACATGCTCGTTACATCAACCTACTCAGCATCATCGGTCCCGAGATGTCCCAGGAAAAGTAGTGAGTACTTGCTACGTACGCCCAGCCACGTAAGTGATCACCTCGGTCCACCTAGCAATCATGCTCTCCATGTCACTCAACAAAACACCCTGGTAACGTTCAACGTAGCGGCAAGTCTCGCTCGCATCGCAGACGCCGAGTGGACTCGGACCTGCGAGTGTATGCGCCGCATCTCTCCTACTATCGGATCTCTCGGTGAATGGCGTTCCCTTTGCGAGGGTGCCTGGTCTGGACCTCTTCCCGATGACCTACCCGACGTGTCTTCTGATGCGCAGGTATCCATCCCACCGGGAGTCTCCGAGTGGGGTCAAACTGGTCTTTCCACACCCCTTCGCAGATCGCTTCCCGTTCCTCCGGCCACTAGCCACAGCCCAGGATCAGTCTCCGTATCCGCGACGTCATCGCTCGATCCCCCGCGTTCACCGTTTGCTACGCCAAATCAGAATCAGAATCAGGGCTCAGTCAATTCGATTACTACGCTTTCTGCGTTCCCTTTCCCGCCCACACACTTCCCTGTGCCTCTGGCCACGAGTGAGGCAGAGCTACAACGGCAGCAAACACAGCTTCAAAATCTTCAGTCTGTACATTCCCGCGCCAGCAGTCCCAGCGTGGCTCACCCACAGGGTGTCCTAGCTCCACCTGCTCCGATCTTGACCGATTCCCCCAAACAGGTAGCCGCCCCCAACTTGCCGGAACCGCATGCTTCGGATGCCTTCAGGGCTTCCTCTTCGCAGATAGCGGCTCTCACACCTTCGACGTCGCATCAATCCAACCAAGACGTACGGGGGCCGCTCGGTACTGAGCCGCCGCTATCAGCGGGTGAGACCGCTGATAAAGATCCTATCAAGCTATTAGTGTCAGGAGCGGATCCGAAGATGCCAAGACGTCCCTCCTTGATTGCTCGGGTGGTCCCGCCCTCTGACAAATTTACCAGACCCATGTCGCCATTCAAGAGGGCGGAACATTCACCTGCAGAGGATGAATTCGGGGTCCACATGGAAGGCAGTGCATCTACCTCTAAGAGTCATAGCGTTGATGCCGCAAAGAAGCACCTCGAACGTACAGATTCCACTCTTAGCATGGAAAATAATGTTGCAGCATTACGCCATAAATATACCCGAAAGGTTGGTTCTCTTCTGTTCTACCCTTTACATATTCACATTTTTTTTCAAGGTTGAAACCCCGTCACAAGGACCGAAAGATATCCCGAGGCTACCGATGAGCGTCTCTGAGATCGCGTCTCGGTATCAAGACGAACCCATGTCGCCCCGACGAACCGCATCCCCTATCATGGATCGTTTCCCGCTGGATACCACCACACGACGTGATTTGCCAATCGACGAGAACGAGATACGACGACGCAAGCAGCGCATGGACGAGTTGGCCGAACTCGAGCTCAAGGAGAAAGAGTACGAACTCCGACAACGAGAACGCGAACTCAACCAGCGGACCCGTGACTTTGAACGTGACCGACGTCAATTCCTTCATTCTCGTCCCGAACCTGGCAATACCGCCGATGGACCCAAGGGTCCGAGGAAGAGCCCTTTCCAGCACAAGCGTGGTTCTCAGAGCGTCACACACATCAACATCCCTTCGACGACGAACAGTTCGGGCTTTTCAGCCCGTCCGAGCCCATCGCATTCACCCACGCGCTCCCAACCCTTGCAATTGCCTGCGAAAGATCACGCCCCGTTTTGCGGCTGCGATACGTGTTCGGTAATCAAATATAAGCTGACGGATGTGTCACCATCACCCCGTGACCTGCGTCCACCTGAGCCCCCTATTGTCCTTCGGCATGAAAAGCCGAAAGGGTGGATCCGCCGGTTGAGCATGCCGTCCGTCAACGTGGCGTTTTCTCTGGATGCAAAGAAGAACGCGAGTGCGGCCAGCCTGAAAGCAGGGCTACCCCTTCCTGGTGAGAACGGTCGACTTCGAAAGCGAAGTTACGAGCAGAACGTGAGCAATCGTACTGTGGCGGGGATTGGCCGATGAGGACGACTACTTTGGATATCTATCGGATTGATTATGCCTCTGATTTTTGTCCTGCTGATTGATCTTTTTTTTCGTCTTACTTTACATGATACCCACTGATCTAGTTGCTCACGACTTTGTCACGACCTCGACGTTGTTGCTATGATTCGTTCAAGAAATGACATTTGATATGGATAACATATGAGGGGTAACTTGAACCATGTAACTCGTTGGTATCGCCAACTCGAAGAAAAAGCACCATTGCAAGCCCTCGAACGCGCACTTTATTCTTACCTCTTCTTTTTCTTCTTTCCCCCACCTCCGCCTCCGCCTCCGCCCCCGCCCCCGCCCGTACCGCCCGTTTTCTTGCCTTTCTTGACCTGCACGCTGCCCCAATTGTCCTCTGCCTCTCCTTCCTCTGCTGGCGCATCAGTAGGTCCATCCGTCGCAGATTGCTCCGTTGTCGAATGCGGCTCCGTTGTTGAAGGTGGTTCCTCTGCAGGTGCCTCTGCAGGTGCAGGGGTTTCCGCGGGAGGCTGCGTCGCTTCCGCTGTACCTCCATCTCCACCAGGCGCAGGAACAAGCACAGCCCCAACCTCAGTCCAGGCCTCACCCCAACCCTCTGCCGGCGCAGACGTGCCTTCGGCTGCACCCTCCCCCTGCAGTTGCTTTTGTTCCTGCTCTCCGGCGGGGGGAAGCACAAGCAGAGAAGGCGGAGGGGCCTCGGTCGCCTGCACCTGCACCTGCGTAAGCTCGACATCCTTTTGCTCGCTCGCTGCAAAGAAGGAGCTCATGCGGCCAGACAACCTGGACGACCAGCTCCCGCTCCCATCGCCACCACCCGCAGACCCGAATCCAAACGAGCGCGACTTGGCGGTGGAAATGGTCTCTTTGGCGGCTTGCGCAGCGGTGGCAGTGGCGCTTATCGTCGTGCCCCAAT